>SMSQ01019819.1:0-27632 GCA_019453375.1 Ctenoplectra terminalis | reverse complement strand
AAATAAATTGAACGGTTAAAGTATCTTCGATGAGGCGAAGGATTAAAGTATAATCGACACGTTATGAAAGCAGTCGTATCATGGCTAAGAATGATCAAATTAAAACCGATAATTCGAGCTCGTTTCACACGTTTTTATACGCTCGAGGGAAGATTAATTAAACGGCCGGACAGATTACACCCATCTTCATCGTCTCGATGACGTTACAAGTTTACGAGCTGAAAAAAACCACCCTTCCCTGTATCGGATGACCCATCGTTTTCTTGCCAGATACCACGACATTATTTCAGCTAGCCAATTATGGTACATGCTTCTTTTAATTTGCGATAAGTGTAGAAAAAAAAGTCGGATAATTTTTCAAACGACTCGAATCTGACAAATCGATTCAGTTATGAATTCATGAATCCGTAACATATTTATTCTTCTCCGGATAAAGTTCTGAATAAACGTTTTTCTTCCAATCGTGAATAACTAAATTGAAAATTAATATTTTGATATTTTACAAATTATCTAATGTCTTCAAAATTACATTTTACATTTAAAAAATAGCAACAAGGAGAAATTAATTGTAATTTAAAATTCGCCACAAATCGGCTGAGAAAATAAAAAATAAAAAGATCAAGGAGAAATGATAAGAAAGTTTTTAAACATGTTTTTATATAAATGGAACCGATCACTGTTCTTTAAATATTACAGAATTTTTACTAATACACTTTGAGAAGCGTGTTCCTTTTTTAAAATAAAGAAAATAGAGTCGTGCGCTGAATTATACAAATATTACGATGCTTTTGTACAAATAAAATATTGTATAAGTTTAAATATTATAGAATTTTTACTAATACACTTTGAAAAGCGTGTTCCTTTTTTAAAATAAAGAAAATAGAGTCGTGCACTGAATTATACAAATATTACGATGCTTTTGTGCAAGTAAAATATTTGTAGACCGTTTCTCATCTCAAAACAGTTGATAGAAGGTTTCATTTATACGAAACATTAATTAACTCTTAAATAGCTGTAATTAACATTTTACCGAGCACGATAACAGTTTATTGAAATGTTTTAACGCCGCGTCTTCGATAAATGCATTAAGGTGGCTGTCCTCGGTTTCCGAAGTCTTATACAGACGCGATTGAGTCGTCTCGGTTGTCAAAGGAACGCGTTGTTTCGCTGTTTAAGTTAAACGGAAGTGGGAATGGTTAATTCGCCGCATAGTTTGCGAATGTCGCGTTGCGCCAAATCTACTCCCTTTGCTTCAGCGCTATGTAGTTATTCGAGATAGCTTTTGGAAATTTAGTGACAGAGAAATAGAGTGGTTAACAATGTCAGTTGAAGTAGTTCATTCCTACCTTGAATACAACGGACAATCAACACTGAAACTACTAAAGCTATCAAACGATGGCTCATAGTTTCTCGTAGAAATTCTATAAATTTTTAACCATGCATTTTTCAATATCTTCTTTGATTGTCCGAGTCGAAGCAGGCCACCTAAATATCTCCTTCGTGGATTTTCCAATTTTACTATATTTTTTTACTTCTGAAATCATTTGGACGTCATTTCAAGTTCGCCAGTGAAATATATTCAAATGTATTTTTGCACCGAAAAATTAAAAAGACATATTTTCCACATAAAAAATAGTAATCGTAAAAAATCCCAGAAAGAACGACCTAATAAAAAAAGAAAATTCTTTTTCGGAATTATTCCTCGTTTCAAACCATCACAATTATGTCACAAATATTTTTTATACTATAAAAAACATAGAAAATATTAAGGTAGCCTGCTTCATCTACAACACCCTCTATAATTAAAAATTTATTTATTATGTATTTTTTCAATTATCTATTTCTCTGATTCCTTCGGTACGAATAGGTATATTTAAATTAATAACAACTTTAGTGTTAAAAAAAATGATTTCACAAGCTACCATTTCTCTGTCTTCACGTATTCCCAAAATTGTTATAAATAATAGTAAAAAGTAGATAGTTTAAAGTCTACATATTACATTTTTAAAAATCAAATTTTATTGGCATGAATTTCAACAGAAATAACTTCAAAACCAACCTAACAGAATTATCATTCTTTTTAACCCTGTTACCATAATTATTTTACTAATCATCAATTCGAAATCGCACAGTCACCCAAATTGCCAATTCCTCCGTCACCATCCCTACAACGATACGATACAACGAAACAATCTTCACCCCATAAGCCTAACGAACACCCCACGATCCTCCTCTCAGCACCGTTCTCCGATTCAGACGCGAGGCAGGCGATGATAACGAGATATATGCCACAGTTTTGCATCTGACACGACCCTTTTCCCTCTCGCGTATTTTTGTCCCCCTTTACCACGCGTTTCACTTTAATCAATCCTTTATAACCGACCCGCGAAACGCGGCCCATTTATTCTTTCGGAGTGTGTCCATTCATTTTTAAAAACGCGGATACGTCGGTACCGTGTGCATAACGTATCAAAGCAGCGGTAGCAGCATTCTGCAAAGCACCCGTTATCGATCGAGCTTAATCTACGGAGTGCAGTAAGAGAGAAAGAGAAACAGAGAGAGAGAGAGAGGGAAAGGGTGGACCGGTAAGTCCCCGTTTTTTAATTTGGACACAGCAGCTACGGTTAATGGCCGTCGCGCTTGGATTTGCGCAGGCAAATCTTGCCTGCGGGACACGGTAATTTTTCGCGGGACAGAAAGCTCGGGGACGAAACGGGAAATCTGTTGGGAAAATGAACCTAGGTCCCGGACACCGCTCTCGCGCGGTCGGTTCCTTCGTCAAAGACCGTTTGCTGATTTATACGGGACCGTGAAACGTTAGCCAATTTAGCATTAACGCTAGATTTACGGAATCCGTCAATTTAACGCAGTTCGGATTTCGTGCTTAAGTTTGACAATGATGCGCGCGGAAAATGTGAATTAAAAATAAAATTTATACAGAAAAATGTACTACATAAATCTCTGATTACACCAGGTTGTCCCGAAAGTTTCTTTCGTCCGGGATAGTTTCGTCTAGCAATGTTTGAATAAACATTTACCCTTGTTTGTTAATCGAGAGATGGAGGGAAAAAATAGAACAAAATGAATCGTGTATAGAATAATAATATACTGTAAAACATAAAATATTATGCATTCATTACCTATTAATAAAACGAAAGAAACTTTTGGGACAACCTAATAGAAATCTATTAATTTCAGATAAACTGAACTAATAATATTACAAAAAATTTCTATTTCAACGAACCCATCAAAATGATCCAATCGATGCCCGTAAACCTAGTGTTAAAACTATCAACGAACGTATTTATTCGTATCACAGAAACAGAAATTAAGAGTACATGAAAAAATGTACCATATAACGGAGACGAATATTTATCCGTATTTTCCACAAAAAATCACGGAAAATTTTTTAAAACGTTTCACAGTGGATTTATAAAATTTTTATAAGAATTTAGGAATCGATTTTGGTAGTTCCAGTGTTATCTCTGCTGTTGTCCATTATTGTAAAGTAAAACAAAATTTGGGCGATACGAATGGGTCGACAAGAGGGTCGACAGAAAAAGAATCAGAAAAATAAAAAGTGTTATCCAGACGATGCTTAATCTGTTCGAAAGAACTCGTTGACTTGCAAGTATCGAGGTCGAAAGTAACGAAACTGCAAGACACCGCTGAGAATGTAGAAGGGTGAACCTGTGGAAGGGGTTGGTAGCAGGGGGTGGTTGAACCAACGTAGTCACGTATAAGCAGTGACTCAGCCTCCACCCTCCTCTTGTTCCCTGCACCCTTCGTCCACGGCTCTCGACGTCCTTCCTCCTTGCCGCGGCTCCAGTGGCAATCTGTTATTAAAATCAGCAACGAGAAAAATCCGTGCCGTATCTACGCGGGACGAGCCGCGTACCGACAGACGTGTTGTGGCAAAAATTAAGCTACCTGCAAACTCGGAAACAAAATTACCGCGGGGTGTGAAGGGTTGCGAGCCGGACAGCGGTTTCCTGCTCGGTATTTTTAACGATGTTTTTGGCCGAATTTAAACGGCTTTTATGGTTAATTTTATGGAGTTATTTATTCGGACGCATAGCTCGTCGGAAAACTAGTCGACCACCGTAGGATTTTATTTGAATTTTGTGTTGCGAGTGAAAAACTAAATCAGGATCTGTTTTTTTGACAAACACCGGAGAGTTTACTTTTACGGTAACGTGTATAGGATTGACATGATTTAATGGGATGATTTTTTTTTTTTATAGTGGAAAAATGATAGTGAAAATTTAGAGAATTAACTGTTTATTGCAAGTTCGTAGTTAATACTCATTTAATTTGAAGACTAACACTCTGCCTCGCTATTATTTTAGCTGCTACGCATGTTTAATAGTGTGTCAAATGAAAAACATTGAAATATTGTAAGTAACATTTGATAATTCTCAGTCTTATAAACTGAAACATAGAATTAAAATAAAAATTGAACTTTATTACGAGTATACTGTGTCTTTATTGAATTTGGATTGTAATTTGTATATCGAGTGCGACTCGTGATTGTAAGGCATTAAATATACATGAAAAATGTATATTATATAGTGTATATTAAATATCTTTCGAGATAAAAATTTCTCTGTAGTAAATAAAAATTGAGTAGAATCGCTGTTAATTTTAGCTTTCAAAAATACTAAAATTTTATCTTTCCTCAATTCAGATTCTCATTTAACACGTTAAGCGCCGCGCCGCTCCCTGCGGACCGACACTGAAATTTCCGTTTAGGCGTCGTTGGTTTCTGAGAACTGACAGTATCAATTTTAAAAAATAATACCTTATAATGTATTAATTTCTCTGGAAAAAACGACTTTCCTTTGCAGACCTCTACAATTTTCTTCTTAAAAATCTTTTTTTCGATTGAAATATATGGGGAGACAAAATTATATTTAAAACGAGTAACATTGATGCAAATGGCCAACTGTACGGTCTCTTTTACTGGCTTAAATTATTTAGAATCGATTCTCTATAATAAATGACGAAGGATACGAAAATTGTGTTCGAAATTTAATTTTAAACAATGCAAGTAGCCCAAAGATTCATTTCGTTGTTCCTTAAATAAAATTCGAAATAAAAATTTGAATATCAGTCTCGTCGGTTGCGTGGAAATTTTTTATTTGATTCTCGATTAATCCATAAGCTTGAAAGGTCCTCGTGGTCGCATTTCATTTATCAGTTAAACGTCGACTGCACATTTCCGATCGCCTTTTAGATCCAAAATATGCCTCTCGTATTCGCGGTCGAACGTCCTCCATCGAGTGACATCGATATTCCCAACCGGGTCAAGGATCTTTTTCTATTTTTTTTTTTTCTTTCTTTCTCCCCCTCGGTTCTTGTTTTGCATCGCAGCGCGGATTGACATTTTGATTTAAAGGATGCCATCTTGAAATATTCATTTTTCTCGGGAGCAGCGTGCTTATCGTGTTTGCCGATTGTAATTTAATTGTCCGGGAGCGAGGAAATTGGAAATCTGCTCGGAACGCACATCGCGTGCCCGCCGATATTACAGATCGCCATTTGAATCAATCGATTTCAGTTTATCCGGCTAAAGCCCCGAAATCATCTGCTCCTCGAACCAACGAAAATGCGATTTCGTAGCGGAACGCTAATCTACCGTCGAATTCGCGATCAATCGTCACGTTTCGAAACACTTGGAGCAGATCCGTAAAATTCGCGCGAGCGAATCTTTGCACGATCGAAGGATTTTCGAGAGGGTTTTAGGATTTTATACGGAATCGTTTAAAACGCTTTCGCCGATAGCTGAGGATTTTGGTATTCAAGGTATTAGGTGATTAAGTAACACTCGAGATATCAGTATGGGTATATATATTTTTTTTTTATTATTTTTTTAACCCTTTGCTGTCTTATATTGAACCAGACTATTTTATTAGGCCATTTTATTTTGTTACATTCTTTTCAGTTTTGGGGTATCAAACGTGTTCTTTTATATTAAAATTTAATTTGACGAAAAATTTTGTATCTATATATCTTACTGGTTATGAAGATATGAAAATTGAGTCAAATTATTGGCAGTTTTTTTAAAGTAGATGGTTGAATATGAATTGTTGAGATAAAGCGTTGAACGTGGCTCGGACCGCAAAGGGATAGTACGATTTGTTTCTTCCGCTTGAAAAAAATATTTTGAGCGTACGAAGGACTGCTATTTATAAGAGAAATATTAAAAAAATTTTCAATGTTCTTAAAATATTTATTTATCGAAAAAACTTCTTTCAGTTTTTGAATAATGTATAGTTGCATATTAATTAATCATTCTTCTCGTTATTAGAAAAACGATTACATAAAATCATTTCAAATTAATCTATAAATTTTATCTCCAAGTACATAAAAATATATGTATTGATACATAAAAAAATACGAACAATAATAAATAACAAAAAATAATAGAAAATATAAATGAAGAAGTGTAAAAACAAAATCACCATTTATACCGTCAATAGTAGTTAAATACAAAATAAATTAATTTTTACACCATAAATATAAAATTCATAACATCATCAAACCACGTACAAATAAAAAAAAGAGAATTAAACAATCAACCAAGAAGAAGCAAAACTCACACAATTCCCCCACTACTTAATTAAACATTCAACCATCTTTCAATCCACCTGAACGCACGCAAGAGCGCACCACCCCCACGCAAAATCCGCTTTGCGTATGCAAATCATAATTCGCGGACAAGGCACCCCGGTTGCTCAAAGGATTCCATTATTCGATCAAGCGGCGCAGAAGACGAATACTAAAAAAAAAAGAGAGAAAAAGAAAAAAGAATAAAACAGGACTAAGGAGCAAGGTTGGGAGGGTGGTTCTCTAAAAAATTTCAATCAGTTCCGCCGCTGCTAAAGGAGCCACGGAGCTGCCGCGGAAACCTTTTAGGACCCTGAAAAGGAGCACAATAATGATCGGATTTTCTCTCGATATCGATCTCACGGCCGTGTTTCCACGTCTGTCGCGGCACCTACCCGCTTATCTAGCTACCTACGAGCCCCTAGGAAGAAAGATTGCCACTGAGACTACACGATGGAGGGTTGGAAGGGTGGAGGCGCGTCTATTGCGAGCGCAAGACCTTATCGGCAACGAGCTGGCGTTTATTTAAATTTAAAACTGGAAGATCGATCTCGAGCCGCGGCCATAGCTTCGTGCTGCTTCGTCCTCTTTTTCTTTTTTCTTTTTTTTTTTTTTTTTTTACCAGGCGCACGACCCTTTTCCCGTCCTCGACTCTCGCCGCCTCTAATTCCCGGCTCTTGTCGATCGTCTCCGCGCCCGGCACGTCCCTCGAAAAACTCATTAACGTGTCTTGCTGATTCTCCTTCCCCTTGCCTTTCTCCTCTTGCTCCGCCGACTTCTTGTAGTCCGTTCGGCGCGAGAAAAGGAAACGGCGAACGTGGCCCAGGTTGGAGAACAGACTTACGGATCCGTGATACCCGTCCCCGATGCGCGCTCGTGTCTGCTCCTCGAGGCTGTTGAGAATCGCGAGGTTTCGCGCAGGTTTTAAGAGGGATGGTTTGTCGGAGGATGGAAAGATTATGTGTATACGAGTGTGGCAGGTAAACCGGAGGGGTGGAATTGTGCGTTGTACGTTTTGATGTGTAGGAGAGGCGAAGAGGAATTTTTTGTGGAAGATTGTGGGAGGATGGGCGGTTGCTTTGGGTGAATGAAGGGTGTAAAGATGTTTGTTTGCTGGTACGCTAGGGTGCAGTGGGTTTGTTGAGGAACGGGTGTGAATGGTTGATTATGAGGAGATTTTTCTTGTTTTTTTGCGTGTGTGTTTCGTATCGGGAGGTTTTGAAACTTAGGTTTTGAAAAATTAGATGAAATGTTTTATATGAGAACAGATAAAGATAAAGTTTATGAATACTGTTATAATACGTAGAAATTTTTTTTTTTTATTTATTGTAGCTTCTTTTATGGTAAAGAGTTGTATCCATTTTATTGCTACAATCTTTTATTTTATACTTTTTATCCGTGACTTATAAGTTGACGATTAGATCGCGGATTTTTATGCGGATTTATATTCTTAAGAGTGTAGCGAAAGAAATTGAAACTTCGATAGAAAATTATTTTAATAATTAAAATTAAGTTATCTTATCTACCAGGTATTATAAACTAAAATTATAATTTAGATATTTTGTATATTTTTTCATATCACCTGCATTCTTTGCAATTTTACGTTTTTTAATTTTCTATAAATGCTAAAAAAATCCGCAGTTTAATAATAATGCGGTCTATAATTATTCCAAAAAGAAGGAATAAATTTCTATAAATCAGTAACTTCAACATCGCAAACTTATCTCTTTATTTAAACATACGTTCAATTTTAAACACTGACAGCACTAAAATTCAAAACACAAGTTCTGACATTGACTGAGGACAGGTTTGATAAAGAAAAGCTAGCACGTTTTCTTGTTCACGAATGCGTATTCGACGTGAAGCAGCGGTTGGTTTTGATAAATCAACGCGCGTAGGTGTAAAAGGGACGCGACGCGAGGACGACCCTACACGATATTGAAAGAACCCGTGTTTTTTCGTCGTTTGAATCGCATCATCATTTTTTCCACCATGTTAGGGCATCAGACGAGTCGTCTGCAATTAAACGAAAAGGACGTCCTTTCTATTTTTTCCACGACGAAGGCTCTTCTTTTCGCGAGAGACGCGTAAAGAAACTTCCGCTTTGAGGCGCGATGCTGGTTTCTACCACGTGATTAAATAATATTACGAGACAGAGTTATGAAACGCGAGTCAAAAATTCGAGATGTAGTTATTTTCATCTGACGTTTTAATACATTCACAAAAATTAATCTCTCGCTGTCGTTAATACCGATTAATTTATCGGATAACGATACTGTTATTAGATATTAGCTCTATATTGTGGCGATCATAAATTAATTCAAATATTATACGCGGTATAGCGATTGATACGATGATTCTTTCATGTGACTGTTTAGTATACCGCATTAAATTGTTAACCGTGCTGTTCGTCGTTTTGCTGATAAATAATTTCTAAATTTTTATTCGAAAACTGGGTGATGAAAAGGTTTCTTCGTTGTTCGTTGCTGGTTTCTGTTAATTTGACAATGATAGAAGATCGATATTATCACCGTTATTATCGACATACGAGCGAACGTTGTCAGAAGATGTCGTTATTTTGAATACTTTTTAGTTTACCTTTCGTTTTCCTTTTTTTGTTGTTAGTCTTAGAGTTGACAAAGAGTGACAAGAGTTAGTCTTAGTTTGACCGTCGAGCAAGTGTCACCTCATATGTATGTGTTAAATATACGTTTCTTTAATTTGAACGTTTACAATTATTCTAAAAAACCCATCAGATAACATCAGAGAAATTTCATTGAACTTCTATTTTTGTACAAGAAACCTTTATTTTTTTTTTTTTTTTTTTTATATAAGCGTAATGTTCAAAATAACTATAACAAATACTAGAAATTACAACGTGTGTAATACAGGCTTCGAGTATGAATATTCTTCATCGAAAAACGAGTTTCTAAACGAATTCAACTACCATCCCTTTTCTACAAAACGAGTATTAAATTTTCCAATTTTAAATATTACACAATTTAACGGACAATTTTATTTCCTCTCCACGCGCTGCAACGCTATTTATTTAACAAACCTATCAACCGTACGCGAACCTTCGGTTGAACGATAGCCATCTTAAAACCATCCACGATACGCAACTGTTAGCCGGCCGCTCGAATTTTCCTAATTAATTCGCGTTGCTCGCGTGAATGCGAAGTGATCGTTAAGCTTAATCGTGAAAATTATTCAGCTTCCGGGACGGTGTTCATTCGCGATAAACGTAAGAGAACAAAGAAAGGCGCTTCGTCTTAATCTAGCGTATCCACGGAACGAGAGTATCCTTGCTGGCGAAATTTAGTCGACGCACGGGTATAGGGCGGATGATTAAATAATATAAGGGTGAAGTTGAAAGGAGGGTGGAAAAAAAAGGGAGGGAAGGAAAATGAGAAAAGAACGACTCTTACCTGGGCACCTGGTGAAATATTTTATTAACGAGGCTGCAGTAGTTGCAGTATATATCCAAGAAACCTCGAGGGTAAAGTGTATTACGGGCTAAAGAAGCTATGCTCGCGCTGTAAATCACCGGCTGTTATCAGTTATTTAGGTTATTCAGCTTGGGTGTTTAATTACTATTGAAGCAACTCGCGCGGACGCCTTTCAGTCGGCCGTTCTTCGAACAAAAATCAAAATAAATTGTTAAGTCGATAAACGTAAGGCGTTTTCTGTCCTCGCGATCTCGCTACGATCATATGTCCGTCTTCGTTGTTTTCGGCATGGAAAACAAAGAAAGATACACGCTCGTAGTGAAATCGCGCGGACAAAAGTTGCTCGTCTGCGTCGAATCTTGGGAATAGCGATGTCTCTCTGTTTTATCAGCAATGGAAAAAGAAATAAAAAAAGTTTAAGGTGTTCAGTAGTACCTTTTAAGTCCTCGTTCAGAAACGTTATAATGCAATATAGTTTCTCGTTAACACTTTAACGACGGAACCTGATTTTTGTAAACTTTACTATGGAATGGAATTAAGATAAATTTCTGTTTACGTAAGCAGTTTTAAGTTTGTATTCTAAAGATAGATCATAATTTAAAGTTTGAGTTAAGAAGATCGTTTTTAAAAGTAATCTTTCCTACATTCTTCACTATTCTTACCTTTTCAAGATACGAAATATAAAGGACGAAAAATTTCGTCACCCGTCTGTAATGTGTTAATATGCTCTTCTTAATTGGTCTTTTATTCATTTAGTCTGTTTTCTTATCATTTTGAGCTTTAAAAAAATCTGAAAAAATTCTGAGACACTCGTTATAGTCCCTAATTTATCATACAAACGATGGTTAATCCAAACGTTTAAACCCTTTTGTAATAAAAATAAAAATTTGACGGAAAGTTATGAGAAATTTTACCATTCTGCTGTCATATGATTAATAATACCGTAAGATTAATAATATAGTAAGAACAATAATACCTAAACACTAAAAAAAAAAAAAAAAAAATAAGAAGTATAGCAACAATTATAAAACTATTCACCTCAGAAAAATAGTATAATAGTACAACGCTAAAAATTTGTTCGCTTCTAATTGATTCATACCGTAACAATTAAAACTAATTTCTTTTCCAATAACAAAATTACCGAAACGTATTCAACAGACGTTACGCAATTCGGTGAACGTTTAGAAATCGTTTTCCATTTGGGGATCGCAATGTGCCCGGCATGAAATCGTCCTAATTAAACGTTCTGGTACAGTTGTTCCGTTCGTGAAGAATAAAGGTCATCATCGAAGCGTTTCCACGTCGGGGTTCTTCGCACTTAACGCTCAGATAAATACCACTTTGGAATGACAGGGTTGAAACGGGAACATTATACCGATTGTTCTCGGTTCACCGAGCAACGGAGCGATCGTCTCGGTCTAATGGAACACCGAGTAATTTCGAAGAACCTAAATAGGTATGACAGGATTCGGTGACGTTGGTTATGCGTCGAGTAGAAGTTTCATAAGCGAATGTCGCGCGATACTGTGAAATATTGGCGCTCTTCCTGTCCTTCTCCGACGAGAAACGTGTTTACACAGTGTCGGCGCGAGCCGAGAATTATTTTTGCGCTGGAACATGCTGCTGTAATGTTTTAGCTGTGGCCTGAATATCTTCGTTTTTGTTTTTCCTTTTTGTCTTTTTTCTTTCTTTCTTTTTCCTTTTTTTTTTTAGGGAGCACGGTGGCCCATTTTCGCGATGTTTAGCGTGGATGAATCGCGTGTTTGTTGTTCGGAGGTGCGTTAGGCTATAAGCTTATCGTTTGGTGGCTGTGGATTTTTTTCAGGGGTGGTTGTTATTCTACATGGGGTGAATAATGGCAGTCGAGGGTGGTAAAAAGTAATAAAAATTCCAGTTATAGAGGAATAATTAATTAATATTTGTTAAACTGACCAGTTCGAAGTTTGTAATAAAAATTTTGTAAATTTACATCGATGGGTTTTCGGAAATTTTTCGTGATTTTAAAAATGTGAATGAAGGTCCGTTTCCCTTGCACTGTGTATTTTTTCAGATACTTACCGTTCTTATTTTTTTTTATATATGTATGTAGGTATCCTTTAATCGTCGATAGTTATCTTCTATCTATTTTAGAAATATATAAAATATTCAATTAATTTTACCTTTCAGTTCATTCAAAGCAATATTTCTGTAACTTCCAGTTTAAAGACTTGAACTACCGATCATTGAATTAAATAAAAATGATAGATATTCGAAATAATACAAGGGAAAAGGATCTTAATCCGTATATTTTATGTAAAATCACGACAAAATTCACAGAAACGCGCTATTGTAAATTCATAGGATTTTTATGAGAAACGAGAAACCTAACATTTTGGCCGTTTCATCAGTTCTACGGATAATAAGATAAATTCGAGAGCGATGGTCCATTTATTTTAATAAAATTTAGTATATCGTAAATTTAATTGACGTATAAACTGAAAAAATATATAGCGATACCTTGACTTACGAACTGTGATGCTTCTCTAATTTAATAGAAGAATATATTTTTTCTTTTCTATTTTTCATTCGATGGAATACGATTTTCACGCGAAGCCTGTAAAACCAAAGGTTTTACACATAAAAATAATAATGTTATAATGTGACCGCTTCGGTAGCTTCAACGTTAATTACCCCAACTAAACCTAAATTCTGATGCTCCGACGAAATTTACAAATCATCAGATACATTAACACTAAACCTACCAAAGCGGTCAAATGACCGTTTCTTAATTTCTTCTCCAAATTTTATAAATCATTAACCGTGCACTTTTGAATATTTTTTTGTGATTTTCCGTAAAATATATGGTCAAAGATTTGTTTCTCTAGCATTGTGTATTTTTCCAAGTATCTATTATTGTAATTTCTTCGATACAAGCAGGTATAGTTTAATCGTCGGTAGGTTTAGTGTTAAGTAATATTAAACCAAGAATTCTTTAAGCAGCCATAAAATTCTCCGCCAGCTGCGTTCCTCTGTACGAGCAAACAGAAATTTGAATAACGCGTTAGAGCGGCGAAAGAAATCGAGCCTGGAGCGAACCATTAAATCGGCAACAGCGCGACAATGAAAACCAGCTCAGACATTTAACCCTGAAAGCACGACAACCAACGTGCCACGATTTCGCGGCAACGTTTTTGATCTCGAGCCTGTTGTTTCGCTGAAAACGCTCGCGAGAACAGTGCATTCGGTGCTCATGCTTCGTCCCCGTTGTGCACGAAAAGCCGCGAGTACAACGGTGAAACGGGAGAATGAGAACGAAAGAGAAAAGAGGAGAGAAAAGGTGATTTGCCAGTGAAGCTTTTGTTTTCCTCTTTTTAAATACGGCTCGCCTGACGACGCGTATGAATTCTGAGAGGCGTTGAATTTTTACGGCTTTGCACGCCGCGAATTAGTTCGCAGCCTGTACACGCGGCTTCTTGTCATTGTTACTTTCCTATTATCGTCGTTGTTTTCTTTGACACTGCTATAGAAAAGCGTGATAGAATAATGATGCTTTGAATACATGAAAGAGCTCCCTTTTCTTTTGTTTTTCTTTTGTTTTTCTTCTTTTTTTTTTGCTGTTGTTTCTTCTCTTTGCGAAAACGTTGCGATAAAGAGCGAGGATGGCTTTGTGAAATGTAAAAATATTCTTTTCTATCTTTCCTCTTTAATTTTGTTTCGAAAATGTTGTAGGTACGTTGGCACGCAGAGAAAAGTGAATTTTAAAGGGGAAATATTGGAAACTATTTTTGTAAAGTAATAATTGTAATTTGATTTGTTCGAATGTAAAGGGTAATTAAGAGTGGAACTGTTGACGATTATGGTATACTAATTTGTATCAAAGAAATTTAAATGATAGGTGTATGAAGGAAGATAAATTTTTATTTATATTGTTTTAAAGAAAATCACGGAAAATCGTCGGAAATCCACAGCTGTAAATTTACAGAATTTTTATTAACGAGTCATTCCGATCACTTCGGTAGTTTCAGTGTTAATAAAAGTTTGGTGAAATTATTTGAGGAATATTCGGGAATTATCGTGGATAATCGACTATCGTTAAAGGATAATCTCTAAACTATTGATTTGATGAAAAGCTGGAAACTTTGAGCAGAACAAAACCGAGTCGAGACTTAGTCAAAGCCTACTTTTACTTGCTCTCGGGAAATTAAATTTTTGCGAGCGTATTAATAGTTAATCCTTTACACTTCTAAACCTTTTTAAGTTTCACAGGACTATTCTAAAAATTTAAAGCAAAGATGTTCACGAGTTCTTATTCGGTTGGTTTGCTTTCTTTTTGAATTGACAGAAATACAAAATTACAGAAAATTACGCGTGTCGCAAAGGATTAACAAACTACGGATTTCTATGCCTTTGTGGGAAATTTAAAGGTGCAAAATTGCACAGAATGCAAGTGAGACAAGAAAAATGTACAGAATTTCCAAGTTATAATTTTTTTTTACACTACGTGGTAGCTGAAATAATTTTTTTTACCGAAGTTCTTTCTTTTCCCTATTTCCTCGAAAATATAAATTTGCACAAAACTCTGCAGTCTAATAATATTAATAAAAATCGATAATTTATAGCGTGCACTTAACGCAACGCGGTATAAATCCTTCATTTTCAATCAAAGTCTTCACACTTAACTTTCATATTTTTCGGCTTAATGCAACACAATATATCGTTGATTTTCAATCGAAGTGTTCGTACTTCATCGAGAGATGAACATACACAGACTTCGATCATACTTTGCGCCACATGTACCAATTCCGTCGAATTGTTTCAGCCAATTATAGTAAAATGCAAGTTGGAGGTAAATCAAAGTTTCCAGTTTGTACCGAATTTCAGGTTTCGCTGTAATAAAGATAAGAGTGACACTTGTCAGGGGTAGATTTACGCGTTGAGGCCACGAGAAATATGTCTCTTCTTCGCGGGTTACTGTGACCAGGGAAAAGTGAGAGTTTGTCCGATATCCGGTAGCAGTAGGGAAAAAGTTGGCGCGCTCGGAATTTGAATATAAATCGAAAACCCGATCGCGATCAATCTCTTTTTACGTTCCTCGCTTTTCGGGGAAATATCTGCGTCAGCCATCAGCTTTGACCTCCATATTAATTAATCCTTCGGTATTGACGAAATAAATCACTTGTTTAAAACAAGAACAAGGAAAAAAAAAGGAACGTCATTCTTTTTGAAAGTACATTCGTGTACAGGGTAATAATTTTAACTCGTTTCTGTGCATTTGTATTGTTGATGGGAAATATATAAAGTGTATAGAAATTGACAATCTAGTATTGTGTTATTTTTAGAAATCTGATTGGTTTAAATTATTAATTACTCAGTGATATAGTAATAAAAATTATTTAATGAAAGTAATGTAGAAAATATAATCAGTATTTTGTTAAAAAACAAATATTTAATATTACACTATATTCAGAAATTTAGTTCAAATTACTAATTTTTTAATTACATTTTCTGAGTGATATAATAACAAAAATTATAGAATCTAAGTATTGTAGAAAATATAATCAGTATTTTGCNTATAAAGTGTATAGAAATTGACAATCTAGTATTGTGTTATTTTTAGAAATCTGATTGGTTTAAATTATTAATTACTCAGTGATATAGTAATAAAAATTATTTAATGAAAGTAATGTAGAAAATATAATCAGTATTTTGTTAAAAAACAAATATTTAATATTACACTATATTCAGAAATTTAGTTCAAATTACTAATTTTTTAATTACATTTTCTGAGTGATATAATAATAAAAATAACCGAATGTAAGTAATATAGAAAATATAATCAGTATAATATATATCATAAAATAACGAAAAATGTAGTATTATATTATTTTTAGAAATCTACTTGGTTCAAGTTACTAATTCTTTTAAATCATATTTTCTATATAATAGAACGATCAAAGTAATTGGATAAAAATAATGGGAAAGAATTTTTAAATAATACCTTTGTTACAATTAATTCACGAACATAATTTCACCGGGATAAAGTAAGTTGGATCGGAATAACTTTAGCAAAAATATCTGCAGAGTTAAAATTTATATTACAGACGTGACTTACTTGCTATTCGTCTGGTCGATAATTTCTGTCCGCTTTTTTACCCGTTATTATTTTAAACTTCTACAATCAGGAAAAATCCAGATCCGAATTAGAGCAGAGAAGCCTGGAATTTCTTCTCTTGTCCTTAATAGCGATCGAGATCATGGTCTCTCGTGTACCGGAATAGAATTTCACTGTATCCGATCAGAAGTGAAGTCGACTTAGCCAGACTTTCGATAATTTTTAGCAATTTCGAACGAAAGAAAATTTTTAGGTATATCGTGTGCGAAGATTCTACGCTTGTAAAAGTTGAGATACCATATTGCAGTTTATTATCCTTGACTTGTTAATCACGCGCGGAGGATAATTCGTTCAATTTACTGCATGACCGCTCTGACTAATTGAGTCGTTCAGTCTGCGTATAGGTTCCTTCTCCCTAAGCCTAGTATTCCGAATGGTTTCACCTATAATAGTTTGCGTAATAAGTTTACGGGGAATGGAAGTTTGTTAGATTATTCCCATGGAAAAATATTCAACGCTTGCCACTATTTAAATGGAGCGATATATTAGAAAATTAAATAACACGAGTCGTGTAAAAGTTCAGAATCTAAATTAACATCTTTTGTTGAATAAATTTGTGCATTTGGAAAAAATTAATATATGCGAATATGTTAATAATATGTATAAAAACTTATTTCTCTCGCATTGCGTGTTTTTTTGAAATTTCTGTAATTCTTATTTCATCGATAGAAATAAGCACGCTTTAATGTTTTTATTAAATTTTTATTAAATTTGAATTTTATTAAATTTAAGAGTATTCTTAATCAATATTTTTACAAAATGATCACATAATTTTTAGAACAGTTTGTAAGAATATTGATTAAGAACACTGTACCTTAAATCCGATAAAAATATTAAAGTGTGCTTATTTCTATTAATGAAATAAGAATTATAGAAATTTCAAGAAAATACGTAATACGAGAGAAATAAGTCTTCGTGCATATTATTAACACATTCGAGACCGGTAACGTTACCCTCTGCCATTTAAAATTTTTTAACTGAATATTGACAACGTAGTTCTATAATATATTTTTTCATATTCACTGCGATTTTTATTAATTTCTCACTGACCAGGACTTAATTGCTTTTTCTTGCACACCCTTTTAAATTACTATCACCGCTACTGCTATCTCAAATTATTATTAAATACCACACAGAATTATATAAAATAAATCAGTAAAGATATTACCAAATCTTAGGTTGCAGTAAATTAATTATACCCGTTACCAAAAAATACATTTAATTTAAACAGCCCTATCACCTTTAACAGCACTGCCAACAATTTTTCATGAACTTTACCACCATGCGGTTTACAATACTTAATTTTCTTCAAATTAAAAAAAAAATTCATCCCATCAATAAACAATATTTTTTATATTCACACATATTAAAATAGCAGACCCCAGCAGTATTCAAATCGATGCGTCTCTCGTCAACAGAGAATCATGAAAAGTCTTCAAAAAATACAGCGCGATAAATTTCTGAAGATAAATTACGAATTAGTAATTGCAACCACGTTGGTAGTCCCGGTGTTAAACAACCGTCCTATTTTCAAAGGCCATCGCCAAGAAAAAGACAGAATGCAAGAGAAACAGTTACACACCAGCGTCCCTTTGAAGCACCACGAGCACAGTGCACCGAGAAGCGCGAGCGATATCTTCCAGTTCGCCAAGCAATGGCCCCATAAAAGCACGGAATCCGGACAGGTTCTCGCGATCCGTACAGACGCACTATCTCTTTCCCGCAGTTGCTACGAGGCTTTTCACGTAGCGGTGTGTACGCTTGTGTGTCGCGCGAGAATCCGCCGGAATAAATAAAGGAATAAATAAAAATGAGTAGACACGTGTCCCACAAATCACGCGACAGAGCGCTGACGAGACCCACGGGACACCGAGGCGAGACCTCGCGTACTCCTCTCCTCCGCGACGCGAGAATCGCCACGAGGGATGGCTTTCGGGATTATTCCTCGCGTGTCCTGGCTTTGCATGCCTCTTTCCACATCCTCGACGTCGTCCTGCGACGCTATTATTTTTCTCACGAAATATTCTTGCGGTGTTCCTCCACGGTGACTTTCTGTGATTTTTTTTGTTATTTTTTTTTGGTATTTTTTTTTTTTATTTGTTCCCTTTTTTGTTACACTGGTTCGAGAGGGTGATTGTTGAGAATAATGGCTTTATTGGAACGTTTTGGAATGATTGATGCTTGGTTTCTGATCTCTTTTCACATTGCTCCGAATTCTTTCGAACTCCAGGTTTAATTATTATTTGTGTAATAGGAGAATATAGATGTGATTAATCTGGTTGATTGAAATAGGTAAATAGCGTTTAATATTACAGATGTGAATTAATTAACCGTGTTTGATCTACGATATGGAAATTAATTTGATGGTTTGAAGCTGTAATTCGCTCGGAGGTACGTGGAATAATATTTCTGACTACTTCAAGTTGAAATTGCTTCTTTGGTTCACGGAAATTTAAGTTAAATTCTACGGTCAAACAGAAAGCTTTATAGGAAACGAAAATTAAATGATATAATAATACCTTTTTTTTTTTGTTTTAAGAGAAAATGTAATTTTAATTTATTATTTTTTCGAGAGAAGTAGACCAATTCACGTTAAATAATTCTTTCAGAAACTTAACCATTTATCGTATATATATATATATATATTTTCGCTGGCAAAATCGAATTTTCATATAATTTCTGAAAAAGAGAAAAATAGAGCAAGCATCGTACCTGCGCGTCCTGAACGAAACGGAAATTGAATTTATGTAATATTCCGGAACACCGCGTTCTCCGTGCAATTCGCAAGAACACGCGTTACGAAGTAATGAAAAATAGTGAACCCAGTGACAACTTTTCCGCCTTCCTGTGACGGTGCCACAGTGCCGCCTTTTGCGTCACGTTCACGGAGCAAGGATGATTTTTGAAATTATTTCACGCATGTTCCGGCTTCGCACATGTCTCTGGCCGCCTCGCCAAATACTTCGCGTTGCCGTTGTTATTTTACGTCAGAGATGGAAAAAAATTTTCGTGTTCCGCGCACTACGTGCGCTTGTTCCGTTGCGCGCATAGGCCGACTACGTTTTCGCGTAATTAATCACAAGCTGTGATTAGTATAAACAGTGGCATTAATTACTCGTACTTAAAAAAATACGGAAGGAACGAGCAGCGCTCTTTTAACGACGGAAAAAAAGAATAGACGAATTTTTAGCTCTTGTTGTTAACGTATTTGAATATAAATAATAAAATTTGGATAAACGATAAGATAAATTTAACTATTAGATGTTGGTATGATTTAATAACTATTCAAAGTGTAATTCGATGTTGTAACGTAATATCGGTACTCGAAAAGAACATTTGCACGAATATGTTACCCGCAGTTTTAAAAAGTTTTAATTCTCATTTCCATACATGTGGTTTCTCTTTTGCTTGCATATTTTTATCTCGTTTCATGCATTATTAATGGCAGAATAATAAATTCATAATGATAATTTCAAACAAGTAAGGGTGGAACAGGAATTCTAAGTCAATACGTACTCTGGAAAGGGTTTAAGTAGTATGGGTCGGTGCGTGGTCAGACGCCCGGTAACTGGTGCAGTAAAATCGAACTTCTCGCAGCTGTAAAAACTTGTATCGTTGGTGTAATAAATTATAGTATAAATATTACTCTAGTACTACATATTTTTAGCCTGTTAATAAATATTATTATGAATAGTAATTTTTATTTAACCAATATCTGTTGATGAATGAACGATAGTCAAGAATTAAAATTCAGAGATTCGTAATTTCTAATTTAAGCAATAAATCGTTACTCCTGAGATATTATTTAAAGAAAATACGCGTTATTTAAACATTCTATTTTATAGTACGCGAGTTTTAAATAAATTAAAAATTTATTATACCGAATATCTTTTTATTGTATCTCTTACCGATTACGGCTATCGAGTTATAACTTTTCAAATCGATCTCCTAATAAATAATAACCTTATTCTGTTAAAAAATAAGCATAAACACTTACAAACAACGTTTCATAATACACCTGTAAACGTTTCAGAAAGCATAGGTACGGTAAATTTTCCTTCCGAGCTCTAATAATAAAAATCCACATACCTCTGGTAAGAAGCATAATTCAATAAATCTGTATTGCAGAAGAAAGCGTATCTCATGGTTTACAGGCGGCTGTATCTCCAACAATATAAACGAACAGCAAGTTTCGTTCCTTTCTGAAAATATTTACGCGCGCGTCTGGCATAAAAATATGCAAAGAATTCTCTCTGAGAATGAGAAAGCTTGAGATACAGGTACCTACAGGTTGAGATTCAAACCCCTCTTCATGGCCCGTAGTGACCCATGAAGAGGGGAGCACAAAGGTTCAGGATTATTCTGTGTGTATTCTGCCACTGTGCTTCTCTTCATCCACTATTTTCCGCGGCCGTGCTCTTTCTTCGGTCCCTTTTCTCTTTCCCTCCTTTATTCTCTCGTTTGATGCTAGACAAGAGAAAGCGCGGTGTTTGTACGCATGAGCAACGCGCACATGCGACAGATGTATGGGTTGACGTATTGCTTATACATGGTATAGTGTGGCTGTTCCATTATAACTAGGTCAGGAGCCACCCAGGATAATCGCAACGCAATCCTCTTGTGTATATCTTCGAGTACCGAGGACCTGCTTTTGCTCTTTTATGTAGTATTTACTCATTCAATTGGGACCGCTTACAAAAATATAAATTTTTTTGAGAGAAAGTTTCTCGTAGAATGAGATTAGTAGAGCAGTGTTCGGTATTTTTCTTGAATAGTTTCCAGTATGTGCGGTATTTACTCATTGAATTGGGATAATTTATAGAAATTTATATTTCTGTGGGAGGAAAATCTTTTTTTTCTTTTGTTAGTCTCAATATAAATTTTGTGAGAGTATTCGGTATTTTTCTTCAATAATTTCCTGTATATGCGGTATTTACTCATTGAATTGAAATCATTTGTAAAAATTTAAATTCTTGTGGGAGGAATNTCTCCAACAATATAAACGAACAGCAAGTTTCGTTCCTTTCTGAAAATATTTACGCGCGCGTCTGGCATAAAAATATGCAAAGAATTCTCTCTGAGAATGAGAAAGCTTGAGATACAGGTACCTACAGGTTGAGATTCAAACCCCTCTTCATGGCCCGTAGTGACCCATGAAGAGGGGAGCACAAAGGTTCAGGATTATTCTGTGTGTATTCTGCCACTGTGCTTCTCTTCATCCACTATTTTCCGCGGCCGTGCTCTTTCTTCGGTCCCTTTTCTCTTTCCCTCCTTTATTCTCTCGTTTGATGCTAGACAAGAGAAAGCTCGGTGTTTGTACGCATGAGCAACGCGCACATGCGACAGATGTATGGGTTGACGTATTGCTTATACATGGTATAGTGTGGCTGTTCCATTATAACTAGGTCAGGAGCCACCCAGGATAATCGCAACGCAATCCTCTTGTGTATATCTTCGAGTACCGAGGACCTGCTTTTGCTCTTTTATGTAGTATTTACTCATTCAATTGGGACCGCTTACAAAAATATAAATTTTTTTGAGAGAAAGTTTCTCGTAGAATGAGATTAGTAGAGCAGTGTTCGGTATTTTTCTTGAATAGTTTCCAGTATGTGCGGTATTTACTCATTGAATTGGGATAATTTATAGAAATTTATATTTCTGTGGGAGGAAAATCTTTTTTTTCTTTTGTTAGTCTCAATATAAATTTTTGTGAGAAAAAGTTTCTCGTAGAATAAGATTAGTATAGGAATATTCACTATTATTCTATATTTCAATATTCTATATTATTCTATTATTCTATATTTCTTCTTCGTTAGTTTCCTGTATATTTACTCATTGAATTAGAACCACTCACCAACATCAAAATTTTTGTGAAAACAATTTTCTCGTGCAATAAGATTATTACAACAGTACTTCATATTTCTCTTTATTAATTTCCTACATATACTATACTCGTTCAATTAGGATCATTTACAAAACTATAAATTTTTCTGGATACAGTATACAGTATTCCATTCATTTAATCAGGATCATTTACAGAAACATAAATTTTCCAATTGCCGCAAGTAACACCCGACATAATCATAAAACATTGAGCAAATACTGTAAACTATTGAATTTATTTATTTATTTTTCTTTTTTATATGATTTGGAAGATGTGTATCAACGCTCATAAATATCGTATTTAGTAAATCGCGTGTAATCGTTCCATCAATTTAGAATCACGTTTAGTTAATTATATAATAGGCGTATAATTCTAGCACTAATGCATGGAGTAATTTATTTTCGGTACGACTTCTATTTACGCGCCATCCGGGCGCTGAGCTTCAGGTATGAATGAATAAATTGTGACCCAGTGCAATTACACGCTACGCAGAGACATATATCGTACAACTCGTTATTCGAGAATGAATTTTGAAGGTGTACATAAAGGCAACATCCACGCGTGATATTCGACTTTCAAATTTCATTTTCGAGGTTCACTTTGAGATGAAAAATAGTTGGCTATGATTATTAACCCGTTAACCGGGTCACTCGTTGCTTCGAATTTTATTTCGTCCCGGAAAATTAAATATTACCGAGGAATAAATAATTTCAGTTGAGTCGATTTTGGTTCTTGGAAATGAATCGATATAATTTATGATTAAAGTGCGAAGAATCCCTGAGATAAATTATTACACACAAAATGTAGGTAATCTACGTGAAAAGTTAATTCGTCTTTCCCAATTCATGGTTTATACATTAATAAAAATTCTACGAGCATTAGTCTTCTAATAAAATACAATGTGCTTTATAATCTATTCTGGAGTATTTACGTGATTTTTAAATAATTAACAATTTTAAAAAGTAATTATCAGGAAAAATAGAGAAAGAGATCACTAAAATTTGTAATGACGATTATCTTAGCAGTAGTATAAGAAACTTTTTATCAAGATGACCAAATTAAATTATTACAGACAAATATAGAATTATTACCACGCGTCAATTCACATTCGTTCGATCACTGCACGTTACCAATTAATTAATTATTATATTTAAAATATATAAATAAGTAAACAGGTTAAAAGGTTAATAATTGATATTAGCTGTTATTACCGTGTAGTAAATATATATATTTATTATTATTCCTATAATAACCACTAACATAATCGAATTTCAGGCATAAATTAATAGTCGTAGTACCCTCCAATGAAAAATGACACTTTAAACTGAAATCCTTTGAACGGGCTCGCATTACAAGTCGTAGAAACGGAAAAAAAAAGGAAGGTCGAACAAGGAAGCGGCTATAAAATTTCAAGCACGCTCGAATGCTTCCATGACTATCCACCGCTCGAATTCGAGCGGACAAATCGCGCTATGCTGTTGAAAATAAAGCGAGTCGCACTCGCGGCGGTGTTATCGTGCCATTTGAAACTGTTCGGAGGAAATTTCGGCTTAACAGAATAAAAAGCAATCTGCGAGCAGCGCGATTTCCATTTGCATCGTCGTTTTATGTCCGGCCCGTGTACTCTTCGCGCGAATAGAACTATAACGTTCCGTAATTGGACGCAGTGCACGAGCGTTACACGACATGTTTGAAAAAAAGCCCCATCAGGACGGATCTGGTTTTGGGACTGTAACTCTGCAAACTATGAGATTCGATCATTTTATTTCTACAATTTGTTTTCTCAAACCAAAATGTTACTTTTGTATTTCGTTACCGTTTTTTTAAGCGCTTCACTTGTTAACTAGAAACTACATATTAAAACCACGCTATATCACGGTCTATCCTATTAAATATTAATTATTAAAACTATACAAAATAAGAGATGAACTAGCTTCTAACAGCCAAAACGTCGCAAACCAAAGCCGAACATACTCTATTAATTACAAATTATTAAAACCACCCCATATCCCAACCTATCCTATTAACTATTAATTATTAAAACAACCCTATATAAAATAAGCGATTAATTAGTTTCTAATAACCAAAATCTCGCAAACCTATTCCAAACCTACCCTATTAATTACAAATTATTAAAACTATCCACTATCCTAACCTATTTTATTAACTATTAATTATTAAAACAACCCTATATAAAATAAGCGATCAACCAGTTTCTAATCACCAAAATCTCACAAACATAATTCAAACCTACCCTATTAATTACAAATTATTAAAACCACCCTATACCCCAACCTACCCTATTAACTATTAATTATTAAAATAACCCGATACAAAACAAGCTATCAACCAGCTTCTAACAATCAAAATCTCGCAAACCTATTCCAAACCTACCCTATTAATTACAAATTATTAAAACCACCCTATACCCCAACCTACCCTATTAACTATTAATTATTAAAATAACCCGATACAAAACAAGCTATCAACCAGCTTCTAACAATCAAAATCTCGCAAACCTATTCCAAACCTACCCTATTAATTACAAATTATTAAAACCACCCTATACCCCAACCTACCCTATTAACTATTAATTATTAAAACAACCCGATACAAAACAAGCTATCAACCAGCTTCTAACAATCAAAATCTCGCAAACCTATTCCAAACCTACCCTATTAATTACAAATTATTAAAACCACCCTTTTCCCCAACCTACCCTATTAACTATTAATTATTAAAACAACCCGATACAAAACAAGCTATCAATCAGCTTCTAACAACCAAAATCTCGCAAACCTATTCCAGACCTACCCTATTAATTACAAATTATTAAAACCACCCTATACCCCAACCTACCCTATTAACTATTAATAATTAAAACCATCTTACAACAAAACATACGATCAAGCAGCTTCTAACAGGCCAAAAGCTCCGAAACTCTGGCTGGTCGGAACCCTTTCTGACCAGCGTACAATCTCGTTGAACGTCCCAGCGTGTCCTTTATATATGCATGGACGAAGTGTAACGCGCTGTAATTGCGTATGGAGTAGACACACGGCGTGACGTATCGCTGGAGGCTGTATTGTCACGATGTTATGGTGTATCGCTGCCGGGCCGGCCTACAATAATCATGTCATAACGCAATCCACGCATGCTTTCCGCGTGTGTACGCGAGGCTTGCAATTATCGCGGCGCACGAGGACTCGTTATAGCCTTTAACGTGGCGTGCATCGGCTTCCAATGCGCGCACGCATAAAGTGCTGGTACAATTGCATCAACGAGCTTGCATCCTTGCCACGGCGACGTGTCACTGGCAGGGAGCAGCTTTTGACCGCGCGTTATGCGGGTTATTCTAAATTTCAATTGCGCCCGGTCGAAATTCACGACGAGCTTTCGATGACATCCGTCGATTGTAAGATTGTTTCCTGTTGAATCGCGAGGGAAGCGCGATGCGTTGTCACTGTTTCCTTTTATTTCACGGAAAGGGGACGAAGAAAAATTTGGGAGCCGAATTTTTACATTTACCTCGGTTTACGAAATTCAGCTAACGTCGGCATTTTTTAACAGCTTGCGTTGGCAGCAATTTCACAGTTGCGCGTATCAAAGCGATGCTCTGTCGTTTGCTGTGTGGCGTCGTTTAAAACGAGAAGGCTCGGTAGATTCTTACATACGAACGCTAATTTTTTTTATTCATAATTTTGTACGATGGTATATTCAACTGTACGACTTATTTCCACACGGGATTTCAATCGGCGTGCCACGCCCGTTGTTTTTATTTTATTTCAGTGTACAACACGTCGTTCGCGAGTTGTAAACGTCTCGATGCAAATTGTTAACGACTAAGTCTGATTTAATTAAAGATGTGCAAAAACCTCAGACCGAACGGGTTGGGAAGACACCAAATCGAATCGGTTCCCGAACATGTCTCGATTATCGCCACAACAATCTTAATATTGATGAATTAAATAAGTAAAAAGAAGAATCGACGAATAAAGTTTATAATTTGATTTTAGAAAACGCTCGATTACTTGATCGCTGTTTGTTTTGCTAGGCTGAAACGTCTTATTTATGAAGTTACGAATTTAGTCTCTCAGCAAGGTAAAATTGCAGTATAAAATTGGTTATAATACAAAACGCGTCGGGTAACCGTGTCACGTATGTTCAACATTCTTCAAGAAGAAAAATGAACCGTCCGTTTCCTTTGACTAGCTTTTCCGACAAGATTTCTAAATTACATTTACGGGTACCATTATTCTCCAGTTATCGCCAACATCTTGAATTCCAATCTATTAAAAGTTTACATTAAAGTTTTCTATTAAAACTGAGAGTGTTAATTCTTTACTAATCTCGATGAAAGCAGGAAGTCTTTGAAAGACTGGAAAGTAATTTTTTTACGTATTCGTGTTAAATTTTAATTAATCGTTTTATCATTATTTAACCTCATAATACTCTTATTAATTATTTTACTATGATTTATTTCATCTTTATTTTCTTACATAATTATATTTAATTATTCGTTAATTTACCATTATTTATTTTATCGTTATTCTCTTATATATTTATATTACAATATTTCTTAGTTATTTTACCATCGCTTTATTTACCGTTATTTATTTATATATTTATATTGGAACGCTTGATAATCATTTTTCCATTATTTTATCATTTCGTTGCTGATGAAAATTTTTTTATTAATTCATACAAAGGAACAGGTACTCTCGCGAAACTTTTACACTACAATCCAGATTTCTCATGTTTCTTGCATACGGATTAAGTGAATTTTTCCTAACCGACGATGAAATGAAACTTTCGTAACGCAAACTTGCTTTCAATTCCCCTGCTCGCGAGGTTTTTCCATTGCGTAATCGATTAAACTTTAATCTGACCGGAGGATCGACGCAGGGAGGCTGACCGTTCTCGAACGAACTATAATCGGTCGAGGATCGAGGAAATGCCGCGAAAAGAAATAGAATTCTCGCGTCGACGGTGTTCGAAGTTCCTTCACGTCCCGACTTTTTGCCGGCACGCCTGTCTTTTGGTTATTCAGTTACTTGTTAAAACGAACGTCGTTCGTTGCCGCATTTTTCGCGAAAGTTCGACGTTTTATTCTTTGCCAAGTGGTACGGGTCTCGACGCGAAGAATGCTCTTGATGAGCTCTGCGAATTTTGGAAACGTTGAAGGAAAAGAGCCTCGAGATCAGTAGAACGCACAGTGTAACTTCTCTTTTTAATCTTATTTTAAAGGTTCACTATTTTCTATATTTAAAAAATGAGAATGTAATTGCAGCTAATAAATATTGAAAACCGTGAAAAACGTCAAATTAAATTAACTCTTCACATTAAGTCTTCGCGAATAAAACATCATCACATACTATGCATAATTTCTCACATTAATATTATCTTAAAGATTCTCTATTCCCGATATTAAAAAGAAATCTAAAAAAAAATAAAGAAAAAAATAAGAGTATGATTGCAATTAATAGGCGTTGAAAACCGCGATATAACGCAGCAGTATTAAATCGTACGTCAAATTCAG
>SMSQ01019818.1:95935-113733 GCA_019453375.1 Ctenoplectra terminalis | reverse complement strand
ACATGTTATTATATTATTATATCATATTACAATTTTTATATTAGATATTTAATTTTAATTTGATATTACATTTAATTCTAATAATCGATATATCGATCATTACTTTTTATGATCTTTTCCCATCTGTTAAGTAATTCGATGATTTATTTATTTTTTTTTAAATGTTGCATGTTTTTAATTGTTTCTAAGGTCGTATAATTTTATAATAATATAGTATTAATTGAATAAAATTTAATAAAATTAATATTAAACGTAAAATAAGTAAT
Organism: Ctenoplectra terminalis; assembly: GCA_019453375.1. NCBI lineage: Eukaryota > Metazoa > Arthropoda > Insecta > Hymenoptera > Apidae > Ctenoplectra > Ctenoplectra terminalis. The sequence goes on along the minus strand of SMSQ01019818.1, from coordinate 113,467 downwards.
CTTCCAAGAACATGAATAAATAATGAATAAAACTAAAATTAAACAAAGCAGAAGAAACTGTCATATTCATAATTTAAAAAAGAAGATATAGCAGATATTCCAATTTTCAACAATTAAGTTATTCAAAATAATCAAGAATACGTTTATCGATATTATCCGATGCACATAATCGATACAAGGAACGGATGAGATTTAATACGATCACGGTACATAGTTCACCCTGTAGGTTGAATCCTACATTTACAATTTAAAAAAAAAAATGGTTATGAAAACATAATAAAGACAGAGTTGCATAGAAAATATTGGCATTTCATCAAGCGGAACCGTCACTGTATATACATTTAACTTTACGTGAGAAAATTACAAACGCGAAATTCCTTTGTTATCTTCATTCTTTCACAAACATTTGATCAACGTCAAACGGGAGGGAAAAAGAAAAAAAAGAGAAAAAGCGTTACCGAGTTACCAAGTTCACTGGTGTTCGTGTAAAAAAACGGGAACGTTAACAATGCTGCATAGCAAACGAAATAACGAAGTCGATGCAGTTCGATCAATTTCCGTCTGTTGATTAGTTTACAAAACTAATTCGTGCCGATTCCATCCGCATTACCGGTCAACGATGTTCATCGCGACCCATCAGAGCCAAAGACAATTTTATTTTCACAAGTGACACGCGATTATTCGAAGGCGAAACAAGGTTTGATGAGACACGTCGGTGAAAGCAAAAGGGACTCGTGTCTCCCTTTTGTAGAGATTGTGATTACAGAGAATATCCACAGAGTGGATTGGCATACACAAACTAGACACTCGATCTAATTAATCAGCGACCCGTTATTTCATCGCAAGTACGTTACGCTGCATCATTCGGAAAGTACTACTCGACACAAAGCGAGCAATAACATAGGTCAAATGTGTGCCCGATTCCTGGCTCGCGTGTCGAGCATAAAAATTAAAGTACCAGCAAGGGACGACCTAGGTTTCCCTGCGAACGATGCAAAAGGAAAACTAGCGATCGTTATAATAAAAATAATCGAAGAGTTGTTTCAGATAACCAAGCGTTACATTTTTCCAATAAAAATGTCATTTTGTATAGAGGATATATTGTCTATGGAGAAAGTCACGGGTGGAAGGAATACGAGGAATTAATTAACACTAGAACTATCAGTGATTAACTCTTTGTCGTATAATCACGAGTCACACTCGTGGCGCCGATTCTGGTTAAAATATAATAAAAAGGCACAATATTTACGATAAAGTTCAATTTTAACTTTAACTGTAATTTAAATTTATAAGATTGAAAGTTAGGAAATGCAAAATATGTGTAATATTTTAATACTTTGCGTTTGACGGAGTGTCAAAGACGTGAATAACTATCGCTAATATGCATGAAGATTGAAGAAATGGTAAGTCAAGAGGTTAAAGTAGAGTTATTTGTACCAGAGAAATCAAAATGATAGGAATTTCGAAAAATACCTATAATAAGGGTAATAGTTCTTTATGCATATTTTTTATAAATAATTGCGGAAAATCCTCAAAAATTCATTATTGTAAACTGATAAAATTTCTGGAAGAAATTATGAACAAGTCATTTTGACCCGTTCGGTAGTTCTAGTGTTAAATATTTATAGTTCTGCGTAAGAAAGTCGTTGATAAGACGTGTTAGTGGTTTTACTGAGAAAATTAACCCTCCATAGCATCGTGTGACTTTGAAGTTACATACTCGTGTATCCGTATTTTTAAAATTTGATCATGTTTATTCGTCACTGTGCAAGTAAATTTTATTACTGTAGCAGTGTACTCATAAGAAACAGTCTTTATAGAAATTATTGACTAAAAAATTTTCAAATCGAAGCTAGAAACTGTAATCGATTCTAATTTTTTTTTTCTTATATGCAAACAAAATTCCGGCTATAGAGGGTTAAATGTATCTTTGAGAAATACTTCTAGGTATCATTATATGTAAATTAATTTTTAAATACTGTCTTAATTGTGTTAGTCATTTTTAGTTTTATCTAGTTGGGAGATTTTTTTTTGGTTCTAATTATGGAGTAAACAGAACCTTGACTTAAATGTTGTAGGACGTCTAAGAGATTATTTAGAACGAGCTGGGAAAGAGAAAGTAAAAAAGAACAGAAAAAGAAACGACCTTTTTGGATTGTTGGAAATAGAATGTCATGAAGTGTAAAATGAACGCGTTAGAAAATTATTCAACGATTTAAAAAAGAGATAATGATAGCAGCTGTAGAGAATAGTATTGTAAATTAATTACAATTTTCTTATTCAGTTAATAATTCTTGAAATAAATTCTTTTTAAAGCTTAAAGAAATTTTTTTAAGAAATTAAAATCGTTGCAGCTGTTTTTAAATTTATTTTTGAAGTAACGAAACCATAATTAAATAGTTTTCGTCATAAATAAATTCCAACTTACCCTTGTATTTTGTGTTGCTACCGCTGGAATTCGAGTTCGATGATATTGCTGCAACAAATAAATTTATATTTACATTGTTTTAGGAATTTCACGAAGCTGAGTACGATATAAATTTCAGTACATAAATAAATTTGAGGAGTTTTATTATTTTCACGATTCTAAAAATATAAGTTACGATTTTGAGTGACGTAAAAATCATTTCCTATGATATATTTCAATATGAATAGATTAAAATATTAATATTACAAAACAATATTGGAATTAAGTTACGCTTCTTTATTTAATATCAACCAAAACTCGTGAAGGGAAAATAATAAATTTCCAAGCCTGTAAACTTTTTTTTTTACAAACACTTTGGAGACTGTTAAAATCCGACTAAACGAGAACATGGCACCGAGGTAGTTTATTTTTAAATTCAGATAACTTTCACGGCTGTTTACGCATGTTCTAACTTACAAAGATTCCAACTTCCTGTTACTCTTCACATTACTACTTAAGGTTTACACGCGCAAACACTTTCGGTAAACGTACACTTGGCACAACACAGTTTTCGAAATAACGACTTCCAATAAAATAAATCGCGACCTTTTTATCGAAGTATTTACGCGCTCGAGAACTTGTAGGTGAAGTTTTAAATTAATTACACCGGACGTGAAATTGCTCCGTCGAGAAATTCTCTATAACGCGACATTTTCCATAACTTTTTATATATCATTGTTAAAATTGTGAAAATTAAGATTCCGTATTTTTAAACAGAAAGTTAAGAAATCATTTTATGCGGGGAGTGGAAAGTATATTTTTTTAATGACTTTATCGTAAAATAATCAATGTTTAATATATTCCTTTGTTAGAAGAAGCGTGGCAGAACTTCATAAAGATTGTTCGGATTAAATTTTGAACGACGACAAAGATTTGTTAGTTAAGGTGCTTAATGAAGTACTTCAACAAAGGCTTTATCTAGATAATACTTTCTTAACCACACTGATTTTAACAACACGAAGACTGCTCATATTGCTGTACACAAGAATAATATTGTATCTCTACTAAGTAAATAGCTATAGCGACATTAATCTGTTTAATCTCATCAAATATTATTCAAATGTACAATACAATATGTATTTAAATATTTTTTTATATTTATGTATTGANGACAGTGATGATGACCCAGCTGAGGACAGCTGTTAAGCAGGACGGCCGAGTGTAGGGGTGAAAGGTTCGAGGTGCGTGTGGGTGGTCGGACGGGGTCATCCGCGACAGGATGGCGCCAGTATGTTTGGAAAATCAAGGGCCTAGGTCCTAGAGAGTGCTAGGAGGTATGAATGGCTCATTGTTGCGTGCATGCGATCGGTGCTGTCTTGCGACGGGACGGCGCCAGGATGTTTGGGAAAGTGTGACTGAGGACAAAATGAGTTCAAGTGGTTGAAGGAATGCGAGGGAAGAATGTTTGGGACCGAGCGATCGAACCGTGTGAACGAAGCGATTTTGAAAATGAGTACATGACTGCGTGGGGTCGGACTATGGATGCAAGGATTCGGGTGCGAGAGAAAAAGGATGCGTGTGTGTAAGAAAGATAGAGCGACTGAGAGTGAAAATAAAAGGGCGTGAATGTTCGGGGCGGAAAAGAGTTTTGAACGAGTGTTGCGAGAGGACGGAGTGTAGCGAGATTAAAACAGTCGGTCGGAAGTGTAATCCAGATTTAATAAACTATTATATATTATTCCCACAATTATCCTGTGTATAGTTGAAATTCCTACATAAGGGTAACAATTCTTTGTTCATATTTTTTACAGAGTTGTAGAAAATCCCTAAAAATATATCATTGTAAATTTATAAAATTTCTATAATTGGAATTTATAAAATTTGTAAAATTTCTATAATTATAATTTATAAAATTTGTAAAATTGTAATTTATTTTGTAAAATTTATAAAATTTCTGTAAATTTATAAAATTTATATTATTTCTAAAATTTAATAACTATCAATCATTTTGACTGGTTCGGTAATTCTAGCGTTAAGAAAATATATGTCTCAAGAGAAATAAATCTTCGTATTCGTTACAGGAAATGATTGAAAATTTCTAAAAATGCATCGTTCTTAATTCATAGAATTTGTATGAAAAATTACCGAATCATTTTGACCACTTCAGTAATTCTAGTGTTAAGTTAGAAAGATAATATGAGAATATAAACATAAAGTATAAAAAAATAATTATATCAACTTTGAAGTTAATATTTATGTTTAGTTTGTTAACAAGGATATCACTTTTGTTCTTCGTTATAGAGGATATCATTTTCAGAAGCAGATTAATGTTCTTTAGGAAACGATATTTCTCATGCACCATTTTGCCTGAAGTGTACAAATAGTGCTCATTTGGTACTAATGATCGCAATGTGTTTGAGATTACTTACGATAAACTTTAATGGTGCCATCAGTGTCTCCTAATGAATTTCTGGAGACACACTTATACGATCCAAAATCTGATGGACCGACGGAACGTATTGTTAACTTCATGTGAACTTTGTACGCGTTGTCCAATAACGTGGGTTCGTATTTCCCTCCTGAAAAGAATCACAATTATGTTAGATTATAAACGAGCACGAAAATTATTATTCCTATAAAATTAAAAGATATAGTTTCGTACAATTCAAGAATATATATTTCATTCAAAAATAAATAAAAATATATGAACAAAGTTTGTTCAGAGGAGATACCTCGATTGGCAAAATTGACTTTTGAAATTTGTTACATAGACATGTATACGATGCAAAATTTTGTTACAGTTTAATGAAAAATATTTTTCGTGATACTTGCATTCACGGCCGATATTTCCCGAATTGTGTACAACTGTGAATATTTAGATTATCGTGTCGAGTAAAATAAAATAATAATTATTAACCTATACGAAACACAGAAATAAATTAATTCAGACTGAAAAAAAAAAATTCCAGAATATTTTATATACTTTAACCCCTTGGCTTACGATTTCTTCGATCTTCATACATATTAGCAATAGTTATTCATGTCTTTGATACTCTGTCAAACGCAAAGTATCGAGATATTACACGTATTTTGTATTCGCTAATTTTCAAAATTGTAAATTTAGAGAGATGTACTTAATATCTAATTAATCCCTTGGTTTACGATTTCTTCGATCTTCATACATATCAGCGATAGTTATTCGCGTTTTTGACACTCTGTCAAACGCAAAGTATCGAGATATTACACGTATTTTGTATTCGTAATTTTCAAAATTGTAAATTTAGAGAGATGTACTTAATATCTAATTAATCCCTTGGTTTACGATTTCTTCGATCTTCATACATATCAGCGATAGTTATTCGCGTCTTTGACACTCTGTCAAACGCAAAGTATCGAAATATTACACGTATTTTGTATTCGCTAATTTTCAATATTGTAAATTCAAATTACAGTTAAAGATAAAATTGAACTTTATCATAAATATTGTGTGTTTTTATTGTATTTTATCCAGAATCGGTGCCACGAGTGTGACTCGTGGTTATAGGGCAAAAGGTTAAAAACGTAAATGTGTTGTAACGTAAATTTTGAGGTTAGCAAGTAGTTAATGCAGAAGAATAAAATTTCAATATAAATAAAAAAAGCTGTGTAATACATGGGAAACAAATTTAGTAAAATATTAGTAATACTGTAAATTTGATTACTGGATGGTAATAATAATCATTAAATTATTTAATCTCATAGAAACATTGGTACTTAAAATCTGCTAAATTGATTTATGTCTGTGAATACATATGACAAATATAAACAAATATAAACAAATATAAAGAAAGGAAATCTTTATATTTATAACCGAATGAAAATTTGGTTCCTCGTATCTTCTGAAGTGACCAAAATTGCTTTAAATAATACAATATCCCAGACAGCCGTACGAATTTCCAATAATTTAAATTTAGAGCGCCATTTTCTCGAATAGCAAACGTCGCTTCTTGTTAATATTTCATGCCTAACGAATATACCATCCGTCTGCTGAAGTAGCAAGCAAACAATTAAAAAGGTCGTTTTTTTTAGAAGCATCTGTTTAGATGTCTAGAGGGTTGTCAAGTAAAATATTTATGTTGTTAGCCTGAAAAAAAAATGTCATTCCTTTAATCGGCAATTTGTTGTTTGTCCGTGTTGAATTATAAAACGAAATCTTCCAAGACGAACCATCAAAATTTTTTTGAAACAATTGTAGTTTTTTATAATTACAATGTACAAGGTGGACCAATAGAAGCTAGCACTTTGAATATGTTCGGAGCTATAAATGCAGTGGAAACATTTGTTTCGAATGACAATGGTTTGGTATAAAAGAGGCTGTTATATAGTTCTAACAATTGCTTTTTTTTTTTATATATACGTGGAGTCAAAAGAATTTTTCTCGTACTTTCACAATTTCAAAGATATTTAAGATATCAAGTTTCTTTTTTTTTATATATATATACGTGGAGTTAAAAAATTTTCTCGTACTTTTACAATTCCAAAGATATTTAAGATATTAAGTTTTTTTTTTATATACATGGTGTCAAAAGAATTTTTTTGTACTTTCACAATTCCAAATATATTTAAGATATTAAGTTTTTGTTTTTTTGGTCTACTCTGTATAAGATTGCTTAATCCTATAAAGCATTGCAGTACAAGTATGCATAATTTCACTTTTTGATTGGTAATAGAGTATCGAGAGACTTTTTTTTTTCTTCCAATTACTATGATGAATTCCAATTATTTTAGGAAGTGTATGCAAAGAAAAGCAGTTCAGAAATCTCACTAAAGAGAATTAAACAGCAAACAAACTTAATTTTGTTTTTAAATTATTCAGTCTTTAAAGGGTTAAACCATAAGAGCCACTAAATGAGTAGGTTTGCACGTTTTCAAAAGGAGATAGAAACGATTAAACTTTTAAAAAGCGGACACTTTCGTGTACATATAGTGAAATGTGAAGAAAGGCTATAACTGATAGTACAAGCGAAGAGAGGTAGTTCAATATGAGCGGTTAAATTGAAAACGTAGAATAAATTTTTCTCATTCGAAGGTTCGTTTTCGAGAAAATTGAGTTTGAAAATTCATTAGATACGCATCCATTTGACTGTGTTCCTGCTTAACGAATTTCGCAGTACGCTCTATTCGCGTTTACTGTATTCGTTAATTAAGAGTACGCGATAAAACAAAATGAAACAGGTTTTAAATAATCTGTTTAAAGAAAGAATAAAACATTTAAAAAAAAAAACATACACAATTGTCGTTGAAACAAGAAAAATAAATTTCTGTAAAAATAGCTCTATTAATTGGATCGCGATTTTAAGTCGAACAATAAGCAATTAATTTTATTCGTTGAAATTAAGCGCGTACCGGGACACATTACGGTAAACTGGTGCGCAATGCTTGCTCGACTTATCGACATCGTTGGCGTTTAACGCTATCAGTCTGGTGCGAATCATCTTAGCAAATGTACATATACGTATACTATCTCGCGTTAGTGCTGCTTGCTGTGTCAGCTTTCTACTCGAACATCAAAATGACAGACGTAAATGTAACTTGAAACAAACAGATGTCCTTATCTGTACTTAACTCTGTTGAAGTTAATTCGTCTTCGTCAGGGCTAAATAATTTACTTCGTCGGCATACTGTGATTATAGTAGATTTTTAAAGTATATTTTTAATTCTTTGATCGTAGTTCGGTCTCGCGGCAGACTATGTGCTTGTACGCGGCGAAATGTTCGCGTGGCCATTGCCGCGGCACGTAATTTATTCGCTGCGGTTGTTTATGAATGAAATAAAATATAGAATAAATTATTGCTTCGTGTGTCCGACTCTGCAGCAATTTGGGAAAATATTAGGTTGTCCCGAAAGTTTATTTCGTCATCTTCACGAAGTAGCTTTCTCTGACAATCTTCGTGTAAACATCTGGCCTTGTTTGTTAAACTAGAGACGAAGGAGAGTAATAGAGAAAAAATCCTATGTAAAATAATAATATATCGTAAAACAAAATATTAGGTTGGGGAAAAAGAAATCGATTATTTTTTCGGTAGATGGTTGTAGCGATCGATATTTCGTAAAGTTATCGATCAAACAATATCAGATTTATGCTCGTTGTCAGGGTGACATTTCGCGCTAAACAAATTCTTTTGTTGTTTTTTGTTTGGTTCATTCAGTTGTGAGTTACAGGGTGTTAAAAATGGAAGTGAACAAAGAGAAAATTGGGTACATTTTACAATTTTTCTTTGATAAAGGCGAAAATGCAAGCCAGACGGCTGAAATTGTGAATGGTGTTTATGGTCCCGATACTGTAACAGCTAATTATGTGCAATTTTGGTTTCGTCGATTCCGTTCGGGTATTTTTCATGTTAAAGATGCACCTCGCACAGGCAGGCCCTTTGTCAAAAATGTCGATAAAATCACGGAGATGATCGAAGTTGACCGTCGGGTTAGTAGTCGTAGTATCGCCCAGGAGCTAAAGATCGACCATAAAACAGTTTTAAATCATTTCACGTAAAAATAATGGATTTCTTTTTCCCCAACCTAATATTCAATAACCTATAAAATTCAGGCTATAGAGGTTTAACAAACAGTCCGTATACAGTTGCAAAAAGGTTTCAGCCGGAACACAATTTCTGATCGCAAAACCCGCGTCATTTAATCGTCGCGAAACAAACCGTCGACGCTGTGACGCGTAACACAAACTTCGATCAATTCTAATTTTTTTTTCTCCATTTTACAAGTTAACAAAATCCCAGTCACGGAGGGTTAATCGTAGCAGCAACTGCATTTCCCAGTAAAAACATTTTGGACGAATCGTAAGCGCGTCCTTTCCGACGATTATCGATAATACGAGGAAAATGGTGATAAATCGCGACGATCGATCGGACAGACAATAAACAGCGCTTTGCTCGTCGCTTCGTATGGAAACGGCCGCGTAACCGTTGGAGACGAGTGTAGGAATTTGAGCGTCTTTTGAGCGAACGTCACAATAGTTCAATCAGTTTGAAAGATGGCCCGGCTTGTTCCCCGCGTCTGGCTTATTTTAGTATTCGCCGTGCACCAGTCTAAGTTAACATGATTTCTGTTTAGATCGACACCATTCAGGGACGTTTCCGTCCCTTCGGCTCGTAAGATTCGAGATTCTATCGAACGATGGTAGCTATCTTGCGCGAATAGGAAGGGTACGTGGATGCAAAGCGAAATAATGAAAGGAATGCGCGATTGCAAGGTGAATAGGTGCAAGGAATGTCCGTGAATCAGCTTGGAATCGGCAAAAACATTTTGCCATTGAGATCCCTTGCTGTTGAATAAATTTTATATTCACTGAACTGGACAGTCGATTCCTAGAATCCCGATGATAATAGATCGGCACGCTTGGACAGGCGCGCGCAATCATTTTTGGAGAACACTCGATTGTCCTTTTTGCTAGGCGAACGTCATTGACGAGCAATTGTTCGAATATTGTGGGTTAAATCATGATTTTTATTCCTGTTTTTGCTAGGATTATCGATAGGGATCATTTTCGTTGTTTCCATGTTTGTTTCTCGTTCATCAGACATCGGACAGTTGCTAATTTTATATAAAAATTCTAGCGAGAGTTTAGAAACATATAATTTAGTTTCGATTGGAATGGAAAGGGTTAATAAGTGTTTATGGTAAATGGGCTGAGTTTGCAAAGAACTGTGGATACAAGAATGTTTAACACTAGAACTACCAAAGTGGTCAAAATGACCCATAATTTTTTATAGAAATTTTATAAATTGACTCGCATCTCAGAAGAAATTTTCCGCGATTGTCTGTTAAAAATATAGACAAAGCTTTGTTTACCTTGCATTGCGTATTTTTTTTATATACCTTTCGTTAGGATTTTTTCGGTAGAAATAAGTAAGCTCTAATCGCCGGTAGTTTTAGTGTTAAGGTGAAAAAGTAGAAAACGTAGAAATGAAACTGTGTTTACTTTGGGTTGAGTATAGAAGTTTTGCATAATTTTAATATAAGTTTTGCGTAATTGCGTAATTTTTAGAGTAATTTAAATTCTCTGAAATCAAGTTTTTACAAAGGGAAATGCCAGTGCACTCAAAAATGGTAAATTGATTGATGAAATTCCAACAATAGTAGGTTCAAAGAACTGGAGAAAATACGTTACAGGAATTTTAATATTTAAATATTTTATACGTTATATTAAAAATTTTATTCGTATTTATTAACATTCAATTTACTCGAATTAATATTTATGTAACTGTCAAATTTAGACGGTCATTCTTTGAACAAACGCTTGCGGTTAAAAAAAATAAAATATGCAATATTTTCAAGCTGTTTGCTGCACGTTTAATAAAAATCGGTGTATATCAGTAGAAAGATGATCCCGGTTACTGTTTCAAAGCAGCAGCGAATGTAATATTAAACTTTCAGCGCATATTTACGACTTTTTATGCAAGTTTTTATGTAAATACTCAGTGTTCTTTGAATACTTTGTGAAAACAAAAAACATGCTTTAACGATAAGCTTCAATAACGCAATTGAAACCATTATTTCGATAATAATAATTTGAAGCTACTAAAGATTTTCCGCCTTCGTTTAATTACTCAAAAAATTCACAACAAATTATCCTTTATATTTACACGCGTTGAATTAAATTTAATCAACAAAATTAATTCAAATCTCAGTATCCATAATTTTCCTAATTTTTTTAACACTAAAACTACCGACTAGTAAACAATATCTATTCCTACCAAAGAATTAGAAATAATAAGTATTTTAAAAAAACATAAGATGCAAAAAAAAAAATCTTTATTCATATTGGATTCAAAAAAATACATTCTTAAAACATGCTGCACCATTGTAAATTTATCGAACGTTGCATACCAGTCACTTTTATCATTTCGGTAGTTCTAACGTTGAAGAGAGAATTATTCTCAACCGAGAGCTAATTTTGAAAAAATATACAATAAACGCACGGCGGACCGTCGAGACAGCCGCCGCCTGTAAATTCTGTTCTAACCCGATTGTAGGATAAAAATTCACATTGTACGTACTATTATTGCTTTCAATACAGATGCAAATTATCAACGAGACCGGCAACGTAATAACGGCAGGAGAAAAGGCCAGACCCTGTCGTTTCGGTCTTCGTATACATACACGCATCCTGGGCTCTCCTCATAAATGCCAGATAAAATCATGTTATACCTTTTAACGTCCTGCTCGAATTCCCATGAATTATTCAAAAGCTAATTCGGCTCGAACAACCGATTGAAAGGTAAATCTGACGAAATATTTGGCATCACGTGCGTGATGCATCAGTCGGATAAACGCATCGGACGTTACGTTTCATCCGCGTCGATTCATTTCTTTGGCCGACGCCGTCGTTCAATAACAAGATCGCGAGAATCGACGTTTGGGGGTGGAGAAAAATTTTTCAACGCTGAGAAAACTATAATCGTCGATCGGAGAATCGACGAGAAGTGTATTTCACCGCTGAAATGGCAATTGAAAGAAACTAAATTCGGCCAACATGGCGGATCGCTGACTGCGCCACGACCTTACACGCCGGTGAAATGGGATGGCTTTTTGGTCGACGGTATATGTCAAAATGTGTTTGACGCGAACCAGCAGCGAGCAGAGATCGTGATGCGAGGAAAATACGAGGATCTGAAAGGAACGGTGGATCGATGGAAAGTACTAAAGCTGTCTTTTATAGGCCGGGCATAAAGCGGGAGCGGAACGTTTATACTCGCGCTTCGCCGTGTACGCGTGTTTATGCGTTTGGCATGAAGCTTTCGTTATTCAAAGGGCTCGTTACAACCGGTTACTTTTCTTCCCTCGGAACACGCTGCGTGCAAGAGTAGCGCACACGGCTCTGTAATTACATCTTGAGGAGGTTAGGCGAATCGAATGAAAACGGAAGCGCAAAATGGCGGCAGTAATGGAGTTACGGGGGACCAGAAGTTTTGCATAGGTAATTGCTATGTACGAGACGAAAAAACAGTGAAATATTGTTTTAACCTACCTTGCGGAACTATTTCGTCCTTATCCCTTGTCCAATAATTGATGGATTTGGGATAAGCCTCCGAGTGGCACTCCAGAGTCAACTGTTGCCCCTCCTGGGCGCCCACCAATTGATTCTGCACCCAAATCATGGGCGGAACTGAAAGAATAAAGACAAGTTTTTTCACCGCGTAAATAAACGTTTGCCTTTCTCGCGTTCTCTTGGCTCTCGTATTTTATTATCAGGGAGAAATGATGGGAATAGCGCGAGCAAACTGATTCGTGGAATTTTAGGAACGATTCGCGTTAACATATTCGCAACGGGTGATGTGAATTGATAAATTAAACGAGTCTTTACAAGTTAAACAACGGAAGATTATAAGCATCAAGAAGTAATAAAAAATAAATAAATATCAGACCTTTGTCGTACAAAGCTATAGAGTTTTGAAAATTATGTAATTTCCTTGGCTAAGCGTCTCGCCGAAAATGACTCGCGTCGCGAATGCGTTCAGAATGAGTTTGAAAGAGATTTTGTTGGTGGAAAGTTTCAATTTGCGGTTGTTACGGTTTTGTAAGAACACGGATGATTCGAAGAGAATAAAAGGTATTTTAGTGTACTTACACTGGACGATCAGCATAATTCTTTTGCTGACCGACGGTGGCACGCCATTGGATGCGATGCAAAGGTAGAAGCCCATGTGTAATCGGTTCACTTTGGTGATATTAAAATTTGGACCTTCCACGCTCATAGCTGTAAAGTAAATTGACAGTGATTAAAATTTGGAATTTTTTTTAATTGTAATCGTCCTTGTTGCGTGATAATTATTAATGGAACAAATATCGGTGTGAGGTGTCGTTTGACATGCTAATATGAAAATGAACCCCTTGGCTTACGATTTCTTCAATCTTCATGCATATTAGGAATAGTTATTCGCGTCTTTGACACTCTGTCAAACGCAAAGTATCGAAATATTACGCGTACTTTGTATTTTCTAACTTTCAATATTGTAAATTTAAATTATTAAATTAAATTAAAAAATTAAATTACAGTTAAAGCTAAAATTGAACTTTATCATAAATATTGTGTCTTTTTATTGTATTTTATCCAGAATCGACGTCACGAGTGTGACTCGTGGTTATAGGGCAAAGGGTTAATAAAATTAAGAGAAATAGCGAAAGGTATATACAGTACTGTGCAAAAGTCTTAGACCACTTGCGAAAAAAAATATTTCGCTATCTTAGAAACGAATTTAAGATGGATTAATATTATTTTTATTTTGACGTTACTTCTTTCTTTTTTTTTTTAAGAATTAGATTCACGAGGTGTTAATTAGATTGAGAAATATTGATTAATTTAAAACAATCAATATTTTGTGTATTCTCTTTTTACTTTCGCTACACGACAGTTTTTTTTTTCTTTTTTTTTTACATAATTGTTGAAAAAATTTGAAGAAACTCACTTTGCATTTCCTGCCATTCTGTTATCGACAATTTAAGAAGCTGATTTTTTCCTTTTTTGCTTTCTTCATATGTTTCCTTTATACTTTGCATACGCGTTCCATAATATTTTAATCAAGGCTCTGCTTGTTAAAGAATTTTTAAAACATATTTTCACCAGATAAAATTATGCGTGACCAACACAAGAAAGGGAATATGGAAAAATTTGAATTTAACAGTGTTAAGAAATGCTTCTCTAAAGTATGTTTAATTACAGTTACAAGATCAATAATGTAGATGGTCTAAGACTTTTGCACAGTACTGTATGAATTGTTTGAGATACGTTGATCGAATTTTACGATAAGTTTAATAATGATTCAAGTTCGATGAGTTGTTGGAAGAATGTTTGATATTTGTTTACATGTTTAAATACGGCGGAATAAGGAAATGTACACGTACAGTGCTATTTTTACTTAAAATTAATATTTGCATTCGATTTAAACGGATTTAATGTGTAGAGTGGCGTGATACTGCTCGCTGAAGCTTCCTCAATGTATTTTTTTTATTTTTTTTATTTTTTTCCGGAAGTTTCAGTGAAGTTACACTTTCAAACAGTTTGGTATACGAGCGTGAAGTTTTTGAAATGGGCTCGAACAACTTTTTCAGCGTCAGTATATTTCCTGGTAGTACTATCTGGAATACGATGAAAACTGTGTCGAAATTTTCTCCTATAATTTGTTTTGGAAAGTAATCAAAAATATAGCTGAGTTCACAAATTTTCTCCCCAATTTTAACTCAGTTTTTGAAGTCACACGTATATATATATGTGTGTATTTTTTTTTCTTTTTTTTTTGCAATTTCGGTTCGAGATTATTGAGCGTGTTAATTTTTATTTTAAGCGATAAAATATTTTTGCGTCCTCCATCATACTATGCGTCACGTTATATCGAAGAGTATGAACTATTCTATAAATAATACAAAGGATATAAAATTTTTTCGATGAATGTCACTGAATTAAAAATTGCCTGCAAGTCAAATTTATTATTTAGTAGAAAATTTAAAGTGATATCTACATTTTTATTTTCTGTTAGTGATTTATAGTAAAATCGGTGTTACAATTTTATATCGGCAATCATGGAGAAAGTTCATCCGTAAGAAATATACGACGTAAAGTAAAAACGTATCTTTTTAATAATCCTATTTCTAATTTTAGTTTTAAATAAATCGTAGGAATAAGTTAACCAAACATCGTGATCCTGATTCGCTTGGTATAAAATGATTTAAAAATAAATTTCTCTAAACATTCAAAGCATATAAACTGCTTCAACGCACACCTTTGCACGCGTCCAATTTAATTTCGTTGTTTAATTCGTTATGAAAATAAAATATTTTCTGTATTTTATATATTGAACAAATAAAATCAATTATAATTTAACAATATTTTCCAGGATATTAAAAAGTAAATAAATTTGTCATATTTATATATTTAAAAACAGAACACGTGCGCCATTTGTTCCAAAAGCAAGTAAAAGCACAAAATTCATTCCATTTATTTAACCCTCTATTGCGCCGTGACTTAAAAGTTACAAATTAATGTACCTGTATTTTAAAAAATTAATTTTATTTAGTTATCACTGTACTATTAAATTTGATTACCGTATTACTGCAGTGATACCACAATTCATCTATAGCAATTATTACTTTAAGAATTTTCGAATCGAAGCGAAAAACTGTAATCAATCGTAATTTTTTCTCCAATAAGCAGACAAAATTCTGGCTATAAAGGGTTAACAAGCTACTTTCAAAAACTGTATTATAAAAATTTAGTTTATTTAGTTATCACTGTACTATTAAATTTGTTTACTGTATTACTGCAGTGATACCACGATTCATCTATAGGAATTGTTACTTTAAGATTTTTCAAATCAAAGCGAAAAACTGTAATAAATCGTAATTTTTTCTCCAATAAGTAAGACAAAATTCGGGTTACAGAAGAATAATATATGTATATCGTAGTTATCGATTTTTTCGAAGAAAAATATTTTAAAAAATTAGAAAATTGGATGTAACACCGTCTCGATACTTACTTTCATTGCAGAACTTCAATTCTTTAACAACGCGATACTGTTACTGATACATTTTTTAAAACTGTAGAATTATTTAGCGTATATAAAATAGTAATTTTGTAGATAAATAAGTTTCTTATTATTCTTATAAATATGTACTATTTTTATTTATGCGCTATAGAGGGTTAATATTAACACCTGTTTCATTTACCTATTTGTATAAACATTGATATTTATTTAATCTCTTATAAATATAGTAGGTAAATATTTCTTTTACATAATGCAAGAAATTGTTCGAATCACACGAGCAATAAAATACTGCAGAACTGCGTTTAACTGGTGCACAAGATGAAATTTTTCGTTTCCATGGTCAAAGTCGAAACGGAAATTTCCAGGAAACAGACAACGGAATAACACAGTTTTGGTGTTGTCTTCAGTACAGGGCGGCAAATTTAGTTTACTTATCCGGAAGTCGAGGCAGTCTACGTCCGTCCGTTAACCACAATTAAATCTGGTGGAATATTTGCGTCCAGCTAACAAACTGAACGATGTCAAATACGAAAGAACGAAAACCGCGTGAAACCTAACGATTAACCAGTTACCACCCCCTTCGTTACTTTTCTTACGGAACAAATCGCAATTAACCAGTCGCGTAGTTTACACGTTTAGGATGTTTTGCGACTGTCACGAATGTTTCGGCCACATTTTCGTGGTAATATTTAGGTAAACATTTAAGCACACAGAATCGGGTTTAATTAAGTAATCAGGAAACGAAATCTTTCAGAAATAATAACACTAAAACCACCGACGATTAAAGCAGACTTATTTGTATCCCGAGAAATAAAAATTATAGATGTTGGAAAAAATACAGAACGTAAGGAAAACAAATCTTTATCCATATTTTTTACAGAAAATCATGAAAAATTCTCCAGATTGCATCATTTTAACCCTCTATAGCCAGAATTTTGTGTGCTTATCGGAGAAAAAATTACGATTCATTACAGTTTTTCACTTTGATTCGAAAATTTTTTAACTAATAATTACCGTAGATGGATCGTGGTGTTACTACAGTAATACAGTAATCAAATTTAACACTCTATAGCTCGAATTTTGTGTGCTTATCGGAGAAAAAATTACGATTGATTACAGTTTTTCACTTTGATTCGAAAATGTTTTAACCAATAATTTCTGTAGAGGGATCGTGGTGTCGCTATAGTAACACAGTAATCAAATTTAATAGTGCAGTGATAACTAAACAAAATGAATTATTTAAAATATAGATACATCAGTCTGTAGCTTTTAAGTCACACGGTCCCATAGAGGGTTAAATTTATAGAATTTACACCAGAAATCACAATTTGGTAGTTTTAGTGTTAAACAACAATACGCAATACAAATACGCAGCAAAGATTAATAAGATTTTTAAATTCGTAAAAAACAAATAATATTAGGTTGTCCCGAAAGTTTCTTTCATTATCTTCACGCAGTGGCTTCGTCTAGCAATATTTAAATAAACATCCAGCCTTATTCGTTAAACGAGAGATGGAAGGAAAAAATAGTGCAAAATGAATCCTATAAAAAATAAATATATATTGCAAAACATAAAATATTACGAATCCATCA
>SMSQ01019818.1:81582-92279 GCA_019453375.1 Ctenoplectra terminalis | reverse complement strand
TAAACAAACATAATTCAGACTATGGAGAGTCAAAAGACGAATCAGAGAAGCTTAGAGCTCACGTTGATAATGCACGACGAAAAAATTGAATTAGTCATGACGCGGATATGACGATGGTGTTTAAATAAACAGCGGTCATAACTCATTCAACGTTTCATTGTAGTCGGACGCAGGAAGCAGTCACGCGAAACTCTACGCACAGCACCGTGCCGGTGTTTGCCAATTTCAATGCAAATATAGCAGATCTTCTCCACCTATGCAAACATATCACCAACCTCTAACCTATTGGCCTTGCTCGAACGCGGCGTATTTGCTCTCCCTAGAGACTACAAGACTCGGTTACCACGCCGCGAATCTGGCGAACATGCCTTCGCAGCTTAATGCTCATACTTGAGATCCTTAAATTCGTTTATAGAAATTGGAACTTGTTACGTATCGGATGGAACGGTCACGTTTGCCACTCTACATATTCACCGAAGCAAATAAGATTGCGGTTACGGAAGGTTGAACGAAGAATGACCGACATTGGAAAATGAATTGTGATACATTATTTTAGACCCATTTTTGACGATTCGATCAGTTTCGAAAAATACTGCGAACAAACCACTGTCTGTATAATATCTTGTCACAGTTTATATAAACGCTGCATGTTTACATAAACACTGTCAGACGAATTTACTTCGCGAAGATGACGAAAGAAACTAACAACCTAATACATATCTTGTATCCACTAATTTTCAATCTTACGAATTGAAATTACAATTAACACTAGAACTACCGACGTTTATAGTATACTTATTTCTGCTAAAAAATTCAGAGTAATCTCTTAAAAAAAATATAGAATCCAAGCGAAATAAATCTTTATTCATGTTCGTTGCAGAAAATTGGAAAGAATTTTTATAAAATATAAAATAATTTATTAATTTATATAACATTTATATAAAAAATTGTAAATCATTTTGACCATTTCGATAGTTTTAGTGTTAAAGTTAAAATTAAATTTTCTTACAAATATAGCGCGTCGTTATTGTATTTTAACTATAATCTGCGCCACGAGTGCGACTCGTTATCGTAGGGCAAAGGATTTTGAAACCTTTGAAACCTTTGAAAACTTTTTTGGAACCTTCAAAAGACGACTCACCGATGCGAATTTAACCCTGCTACGGTCCTCGAATTTTTTTTCCACTCGAGCACAGACTCATTTCATTAAAAAAAAAATTCCTAATTTTAGAAATGTGTCCTTAACACGAAATTGAAATAAAAAAGCTTCCGTATTGACAGTAGTTTCTTAATTTTCATTTTTTATTCTCGCTCAAATTTTTTAATAAAAGTAAAACTGAATTTGATCAGAAATGGACGGAGGGTCGTAGCAGGGTTAGAAACTATTATTAAATAGCGATGTAGATGTATTACTGATATTTGATTTTATTACTGTTCTGTCATAAAAGGGGTTGTTAAAGTAAAATTTTTAATTTCGGAAAGCAGAAGGGATAAACTCTGATAAGGATTAAACTGACCTTTCTTCCCGTTCGCAAGGAGTATTAACTGGCCATCCTCGCGTCGCCAGTTGATACTAGGTTCCGGTGATCCTGTCGCTGCACAGTGTAAAGTCACGTTGCTACCTTCTGGCACCACCATGTCTGTGCTCGTTGGGTAATCCAAAATGTTTGGAGGTACTGTTAAACAAAAAAAAGAAGAAAATTAGCATAAGTAAAATTCTTCATACTTAAATTATTACAATTATTGATACAGATATAAGAAATTATTATCCAAGTTGGATGGTATTAGCATCTGTTTTTATTTATTTAGCTGAGTTTATTTATTTAATGAAGTTAGTTCAGTTCTCTCCATTATCGTATTTTCGTTAATTCTTCCTGTTATAATACAATTTATTAATTATGCAAAAAGTGTTCCTTTCGATCTTCTACCTCCAACAATTATATTTACAGTTTACAATTTTTTATTTGTTTACCGGAATTTGTGATACAATTTAACCGTATTTTTCTTTCGGTAAAATATTCAAATAGTATTTTTGTTACTCTGATTCTAATTAAATTCTAACATATCTTAAATTCTAAATAATTAATAATAGATTCTCCAAAGTAAATATATTTTATAATAATTTATTTAAAAATAGATAGATTATGGAAGATAAAATAATTACAGATTAACGATTAACTTTGGTAACTAATATTCAAATAGTATTTTTGTTACTCTGATTCTAATTAAATTCTAACATATCTTAAATTCTAAATAATTAATAATAGATTCTCCAAAGTAAATATATTTTATAATAATTTATTTTAAAATAGACAAATTATGGAAGATAAAATAATCATAGATTAACGATTAACTTTGGTAACTAATATTCAAATAGTATTTTTGTTACTCTGATTCTAATTAAATTCTAACATATCTTAAATTCTAAATAATTAATAATAGATTCTCCAAAGTAAATATATTTTATAATAATTTATTTTAAAATAGACAAATTATGGAAGATAAAATAATTACAGATTAACGATAAACTTTGGTAACTTTGTTAGAAGAAAGTTTTTATTTCAAAAATATATTAGTGCTACTATTTTTATTATTTTTAACATTTACCGAAAGAGAGTCGTATATTGTATCAGAAAGATTTATCTCCTCTGAAATGATCCATTATTTTCAACAACAATGCACGCATTAAAAGTGGTAGGAATAACCTTGTAATAGCTCTTGCATCTACAATAGCCCCTGTATCATTCTAGCTGCAAAATACGTCTGACAATAGACGATCCGTTTCCCCTTGCATCCAACCCTACGTTATATCCCTCTTTTCCAGTCTGATCATACGAATCGTACCTCGTTGAATCGTGTCTTTCTCTAAGCGTGTATTGTTACAAATTGTGTAGAATAAATATTTCTCGAGTTAAAGGGAATTTTAAATATAATTGTGATTTTATATTTCATTTCATTCAAAACTATTGAAAATACAAATTTATATCTCGAAATAGAAACTGAAACGCTTGACTTTTTAAAATAAACTTTACATTTCTCTGTTTTAAAATTCGCGAAATAATTACGGTAATGAAAAAGTGTATTAAATATTTGAATACAATTTTTTTTTAATGTCACATAACGTACAATTAAATATAATATATTTAGTAGAACATCTTATTAATGGATCGATGAAATTAACAAAGAAGTTGCAAGGGTAGGGGCGCTTTATCTACCGGGGTTTAATTTTCGCTGCATGAAATAAAGACGAAATTATACCACAGGAGAAGTAAGGTTCAAAGAGTTTTAATTTCCATATCTTCTGTAAGAGCCACATGATCTGTTTACGGAACAAAAAGTATCTACAGGAAGCAGGGCACATAGCTTTTATAATTTAATTACGCTGGTACTCGAAGCTAAATATTTACGAAAGATATTAAAAGTATCTTCAAATATTTTGTGAAATTCCTTCTTTTTCTTCTTTTTACTGCATGAATTAAAATTTGTTGGACCGATATTTATGAAATAATTAGGATACAAGAAATGCGAGTTTCTGAAATTCATTTAGATTTAAATTAACACTGCTGCGACTCAACTGTGTTTTGCGTTTTTTTAAAATTTCCTATTTTGAAATTAATGTAATTAATTCCGTTATAGGTTTGCTTTTCTCGAAATTAGAAAACTGTTTTAAAGAGATAAGAGCATGATTGAAGAGGAATGAACTTCGAACTCCGTGGCAGGGTTAATTATTTTAATTTTACATTTTACAGGAAATATATATTAGCGTAACAGGAATAAATTCATGCGAAAATTGTAACAAAACCTTGTAAACTATAATATTTAAACAGTGATCACCAAAATTTAATATGAAGAAAAAAGAAAATTCTATTTAGAATTGTATTAAAATAAAAATAACTCTTTACATAAAATTTAGCAGAGTAAATTAAATGTGTTATAAAATATTCAATAAGAATAATACCAACAATAATATTATCATTAGTATTCAACTTAAATATAGGTATTAAAAAAAAATTACTTTTTAAATGTACAGTGTACAAATTATTAAAGTACAACAAAAATTAATTTTATTTCTGATATATCATTTTCCAAGAAAGGTTCTTAAAACCTTTAAAATAACCAGATCATTTAAAATGATTTAAAACTTGGTATTATTCTTATTGAATATTTTAAGAACCTTTCTTGGAAAATGATATATCAGAAATAAAATAAATTTTTTTTGTACTTTAGTAATTTGTACTTTAGTAATAAAATTCTTAAAGGATTTAAAATGATCTGTAACCTGAATTTATTGTGAATCTTCTTTATACATTCATGGAACGAAAAATTGTCGTCTCTTTGATATTCATAACAAAAGAAATCGGAATTTCGGTCAAAGAATAAACACAGAGGCTTCTTTGAACATTCGTGCTATTCAGACTGACATATCCTTTTCAAAACAACGTACGTATGTATAAGATAACGAACAGAACCTCCGATTACGTTCCTTTCATACTTTGATTTTTCCCATCAAAAATTTCAAAACACGACTAATTTAATTCACAAACGAATCAGTCGATGTTCAGAATAGCTGTAACTTCGACAATAGAAGTACCAGCGATAAAAAGTATATTTTTTTTCGTACCAAAGAAATCAAAACGAAGGATAGATTAAACAATGCATAACGATCGAACCAGACAAAGCTTTATTTATATTTGTAACAGAGAATCGGTGAAAATTCCCCAAAATGCATCGCAGTGAATTTATAAAAGAGTATAGTCGGATAAGGCGGTCAAAAGTGCCCTTAAACCAAATCCTACTTGCGACGGATCGTTCGATAGCTTATCGTGAAAAAAAACAACTTGTGCCAGGTTTCAACTTTGTATCTTGACTGGGGATAGTAAAGGGTAGAAATAAAACATAGACGATTTTACTCGGTTTTTTCTATCTTGGATCGTGAAAAATTTTGGAAAAAAAAATTGTAAATATTTCTGTTAGCCGGGCGTATGTTACGGAATTTTTTTTTTAGATTTTTAGATTGAAAATAGAAGTTGTAAAAAAAGATGAAAAAGGAAGCGTTCATTTTGACCACTTTGATAGTTTTTTATTGATGGTCTAAACGAATATACATATTTCTCTGATGCTGTGAAAGCTCCTTTTGTCTCGGTGCTCGTAATTTCACGTAAAGAGATTTATTAGTACCATTATTTTAATTTCAAATGGTCTGTTTGTAACTTTTAAGTCACACGGTCCCATAGAGGGTTAATTTCTGTATTATTATGCAATTTAAATATTTAATTATAATTATTAAAAATTCTATTATCCATACTGTAATTTAAAACATTCTATCCTTTTGAGAAGCTCGTAAGAAACTTTTAAATAATAATTTAATTCAATCGTTTCATATTTAGGTATGTTATCACAAAATATATTTGCTATTTTTTACAAAGTAAATCGAGAAAAATAATCGCAACAGTATTATTAATAAGATATATATTACAAATTAGCTTACATTTCAATTGTAGAAAATTAGAAAAAGATAGGAAACAAAATTTGCCTGAACAGTGCCGCTTAATTTAAAGACAGATTTTAATACCGTAAATTCGTTACACGGAATTTCGATCGATATTTATTCAGCAAATAATACGGTTTAAAGGAGCAAACAGACGTGACGTGCGCACGTTTGTTGCCCTATCAGGTCAGATCATGCAAGAAAAATGAAGTCCTCCACATTTATTTCTGCGAGTCAGCGACACACTGACCCCGTACCATCCGACGCCGCATTAGGTCATGCGTATCGCTTGGCGCACAAGGGGATCTGAATTTCCACACCTACGCTCTCGCGTGACCGGTGTTTGTTTTGAAGAAAGTATTCGAGCGAGAGAATTATTAATTAATGCGCGAGAAAATGTTTTCTTTCCGGGTTTTGCATATGGTATACGCGAACTCATAAAATTGAAGCACATTTTACCTGTGTACCTGCATAATCAAACGCGAGGGGATCCGGTTGATTTTGAAAAGATTTTTCCGCAAGGCATATATTTTTCTTCTTCTTTCTTTTTTTTTTTTTTCTAAAATGCAAAATTGTATAAAGTCGGTTGCACGATAAAAAAGGTTACTCTAAACTGTAGATATGGCAGTTACGTTTAAAAATACCGATAAGTACTTGTGGATTAAGTTAAATTTGAAATTTTAACTGGAACATAAATCTGTAATTCGATCTTCGCGTTTGTATAAATTCTAAAGGTGAAGTTATGCAAATTAGACAGATTTTTATAATTCATTTACGGGGAGGCGATTAATATCTACGCAGACGAGTTGGACGTTCAAATTTGTTATTAGCTGATTGCTTTAAAATAGCTCGAATCGATAGCTGTGTTATTATTGAACGCTTATAACTTATTAAAATCAGTTATCGTTGTCGGTATAAACCGTGCGGTACTATAACAAAAAATGTAACAAAAGTGCATACGAAACGTGGAAAGAAGAATCGATGTTACATTCGGATAGGATGAAACAAAATAATAAATTAAATTACAACAAAACTACACAACAATTGCACAAAGCGTAAATTGTAAATTCATGTACGTAGGAATTGTCCAAATTAACAAACAGATACAGGTTTGAATATTGTATTTCATTTGAAATCAATTCTAAATGTAAATGTCTGCTTTATTGCGTTTCGTACTACTTGGGGCACTGTCTGTCTTGTTACTGTCTAATACTACTCGTCAGCCTTTGACCGATACTTATTTAATTATATTTTAATTCACATTAACACCAGAATTATCAAAGCGGTCAAACGATCGGTATTTCTCGTAGAAATTTTATAAATTTTTAACGATGCATTTTTCAAGGTTTTTCGTGATTTTCTGTAAAATATATAGTTAAAGATTTTTCTTTTCGTTTACGTTACTTATTTCTTCGAATACCTACCATTTCGATTTCTTTGGATACAAATTGGTTTACGTTAATCGTTGATAGTTCTAGTGTTAACCCTCTATAATTCAAATTTAGTTCTTAATCGGAGAAAAAATTATGATTGATCGCGGTTCTTCACATTAATTCGAAAATTTCGAAACAAATAATCGTTATAGTTAGTATCGATACAATGATATGGTGATAAAATTTATCAACACAATAATAAATAAATAACATAAGATTCCACGGGAGACATAAATTTGTAACCATAAGGCGCATGTGACATTAATAAATAAGCAAATAAACAACTAAGAAAATAAGCAACTAAGAAAATAAGAAAATAAGAGAATAAAAAAATAAGAGAATAAAAAAATAAGAAAGTAAAAAAATAAGAGAATAAAAAAATAAGTAAATAAGTAAATAAGTAAATAAGAAAATAAAAAAATAAGAAAATAAGAAAATAAGTAAATAATAGTAACATAAAATTTGAAAAATGCCTACGAATAATAACGGAATTTCTAAAACACACGGCGATGTAATATCGTGAAAATTGTTAAACTTTTGTGTTAGAATCGTCCACTTTATCACCGACTCATACTACTTAAACCAACTTTCCACTCTACCATCGCCCAACGCTAATCGTCAATCCCCGAACGTCACGATTTTCGAATCACGCGTGTGTCATCGGTGGAACACAAAACGAAACAACGGGATTCATAAAATGACAAACGGGAAAATCAATCGGTGCCTCATTCGGTGGCCGGAAATTCGTGTTCGCGTGTACCGTACGGCTGCGTTCCTGCGTTTCGGGGCAATAAATCCATCCCTCTCTCATTCGCATTCCGCTTACGGGGCGAGTTTCACCGGTTGTCGTAACACTTAACGAAACAATAACGTGCCCCAAGTTACACTCAACACCGTCCACGCCGGTTAAGTATATCTGTTCGACCATAAATTGTACTATATCGTGTGCGCATTCGTTCATACGGCACGGACTAACAGGGAGGGGAGAAAATGCATGGCGGGCAGCCGCGCGGCGCATTTGCGTGAGCAAAGTGACCCGCGATACGCGTAATAAAGTGGAGGACGATAACGTGA
The DNA here is from genome assembly GCA_019453375.1 of Ctenoplectra terminalis. NCBI lineage: Eukaryota > Metazoa > Arthropoda > Insecta > Hymenoptera > Apidae > Ctenoplectra > Ctenoplectra terminalis. The sequence continues at coordinate 84,284 of SMSQ01019818.1, read as the reverse complement.
GCAGACGGAGCTACAGCATCGACGGAAACAAAAATCGGACTGCTCTGAATGTCCTCCGACCTCCAATGGGAAGAATTGAAATTCAGCCGTTTTAGCTCGGCCTCCGCGTGTCTCCTGTCAGACAGGATGACTCTTTAAACCGCAAACGCACCGCGATTTACTTTTGTTAGCGACAGAGACAAGGGTTGCATTCGTGGAACCAAGAGTTTCCGCGTGCTGTTCGTTTTCGTATACCGAGGCTGTTTGTCGAAGGAAAAGTTTTTTTTTTTAAGTTTTAAGTAGGGTTTGGGTATCTGGTTGTTTTTTTATTTTTTTTAATTTTTTTTTTAGCAGCGAATAATAGCTGCGGTTAAAGTAAGCGAGAGATAGATTTTAATTTGCGAGTCAGTCTTAAGAAGAAAATTAAGTATCCATGTCGGTAGAGTTAAATTGAGCGTAGTATTGTAGATTTGTATAGTATACGTTTTAACCCTTAGCGCTCCTTTGGTCTCCGCTACGGAGACATTCTGTTTTCAACACGATTGCCCTCGATTTCCAAAGATATCACCACATGATGAATTACAAAATTAAAAATTTATGCTTCGTTTACGAGAGGAAAAAGGATGTTTATAAAATGAATTACATAGCAATAGTAATTTTTTCCGTTCAAAATGAAACTTGTTTCATTCAGTGATAAAGAATCGTATGGAGTGCAAAGGGTTGAGAAATAGATTGGAAAGTTTGTATTACTGTTTTACACGTGTTCCTGTTATAATTAATTTTATTATTATTACTGGGACTACCGAACTGGTAAAAATGATCAATTTATAAATTTACTACGGCGGTTTTTGAGAATTCCCTGAGATTTTCTGTGGAAAACAGAGACAAAGGTCCATCTTCTTTGCATTACGTATTTTCTCATACACTTCTAATTCTGATTTCTTCCATACAAATAACTATACTTTAATCGGTAGTTCTAGTATCAACCAAAATACTCTACAAAACTATTATAATCCAAGCTAAGAAACTCCCCAAAGCTTCTAATAACCCAACAACACTTAAACTCAAACCAATTCAAAAATTTCCAAAAATCTACCTCAAAACTACAGCCCATAAATCTAACTATACAAAAAAGAAAAAGAACTATAACAAAACCATCAAACAATAAAAACACAAAACAAAACATATCCAAACCCACATCGTACAAATCGAATTAATCTAACAGACACACACGCACAAAAAGAAAAAAATCTTAACAAATCACGTCAAGAAAATTTCCTCCCGGATCCGTCAGAAGTGAAAGCTCGTTCATACACGTACACCCATCCACACACGTATGCATCGAGCAACCAGATATCCTACACCCAAACCTTTCCATTCGACCATACCCATTAAAGGCAAGCTGACTTTCTCCTCAGTTCACCTCCCCGGCATCCTTTCCCTCCCTGAGCGTCGAATAAACGCGTCCCTCGCGAGTAATGTCTTACTGGATTCGCCTACATGCGAATCGGCCCGAAGCTAGCGTGGTTAGCTGAAAAGGGGGATCGGAGGGGGCGGACGAAGGGTTGCTCGGGGAGGGATGAGGTCGATTTTATTCCGCCCTACGGCCGGAACTCGATTTGCGGTTGAGTGCCCGTATGGGTGATGCTGAATTGGCGGGTCAAAGCCACCCCGGTCAGTCTATCGATGCCCTCCCACTTGTACGCTATCCCTGTTCACCCCTTCCTTCCAACCGTCCCCACGTTCGTTTTCCTCGCGCTGCTCACGAGATGTCCATACGCTCGTTCCAGCTTCCACGCTTACCCTCTGACCTCACGGTTTTCGCCGTGACGCACTTGCTGTTCCGATCCGGCCACCTAACACCTGCTAACTCGACGTGATCGAATTAGATACAGAGACACACGGACAGAGAGGACACAAACAGGTACGGGCTGGCACACGGTCGGAACGACGAATGTGTTCACGAACGTGTGAAGGAAACGTGCTCGAGATTAACGCGAGCTTCGTTTACGTATTTGGTTTCCTGTTGCTGCCTCCGACACTGGCGTGGCATCGGTAATGATTGCTTCACGATGTTTGCTCGGGGTTTCGATGTTTTATTTAGGTTACAGCGGCGGGTTTTCATTTTTATTCGACTACGTCCGAGGGTTAACTCTTTGGATTTGAGAGGTGACTCCCGTTTGTCGATTGGATCGGTGGAAGCGATTCGAATGGTGATTGATAAGTGACGATGATTGATTCAATAGATATCTTTCTTCTTTTGTTGATTTTTCTTTTTTCTCGTGTAGTTTTATTTGCGCATCGTAGTTTCGTACCGGAAGAAGGGAAAGCATGTTTTGAAAATATTTTGAAACCGGTTTGAATTGTATTATAGTTTCTGGCCATTGAATTAGGATCATAGATTTTCTGCATTTTTCACGTTTTCCGTAAAATTGAAAGGTATGTTCAAATTGTAACGATATAATTTATTAGCTACTAACATAATATACTAGTACTGTACATAATATTATTAACACACGTTAATATTTTGTATTTCCACCCTTTGCTTCGATGACAGCTCGTATCCTTCTCGACATGCTCCGTATAGATTGCTCGATCACAAGCTTTGTATCTTCATTATTTTCCCAAATATCTGTAATTTTTGTTTTCAACTCGGATAACGTGGTGCTTGGAGAGTCGTAAACTAGTCTTTCGAGTAGGCTCCACATATTTTCTATGGCATT
>SMSQ01019818.1:10909-71387 GCA_019453375.1 Ctenoplectra terminalis | reverse complement strand
TTGCGTAACTATAGCACCGGCGTTGTTATTTACTAATTTAGAAATGCAATAATAAAAATAAGTAACGAAATAAGTAGAGATATATTTCGGAAACTTATTGATAGCGTTCCAGACACAATTTTCGAGCTAATTACAAAAAAAGGTTGTTCTACCAAATATTAAAATTGTTTATCATTGATTTTATTGATGCGGTGCTATTGTTACGCAACAGTGAAAATTCAGAATTTTCATTGTATAATATTGTACAAAAGGAGAATTTAAATAAAAACTAATTTAAAGTTGATTATCTTTCATACACTTTCAATTTTAACAATTAATTTTTCTGTATTTTCAATCTAAATTCTGGAACAGTTAAAAATTTAGGCGGTGCTATAGTTACGCACTGCAGTGTATTAACTTCAAAGAATCATCTTCTGATCATCACATATAAACGGACCAGAACGTTGGAACGCGCGCGGATCGCTTGATTTTCGGTGACAGGTGATATCAAACATTGAATTAATTGAAACAGCATTATAAAAAGGTGAACAATCGGCAAAGCATCGTTCCGCTCAAAAGGATCATTATAAAGTCGGTCGAGCGATCGTTTTAACTACGGTAACGCCGGGGAAACCGCTTGGCCCGGTCACTTTTTAATTCGCTATATTTTACGTAGCCGGTCCGTAGGAACAAATAGACGCACAAAGGATTATCAACACGGCGGTTTGTCGATGTTAAATGTTACATCGGGCAGAGAACACTCGCGCCGCTGATTTGGTCTGCACGGTGCGTGCGGGATAACCAATCAACGTGGCCGGGGGTACGTTCGTTGAAAAATATTGAAAGCTACCGGCCGCAGAGAGAAAGCTCCTTTCTCACGTCTCGTAGAACAAATTGGATTTATAAATAAATCGCACCCCATTTATTTTCGCCGCACAAAAGCCTCGATGCTTGCATACCGGCACGCCAAATAAACGATTAAAACGTAACTATGACCGCGTGAACGTAGCGTTTGCGGATTACCCCCGACGTGGGCGCGTTGTGTGCCTCTATCCGTGTGGCCCGGTGCGTTTGGAAAAGCAGACGACGCAAGTTCATCGCGATTAACGAGCGTATCGTGCAGCCACGCACGTACATAATGACCCACACAGACGGACACGCAGAGCTACGTACGCTTGTTCCACGCTGATAAAAACAATTCTTTCACCGACAATCCGCTTTGAACTCGAGCTCTTCTAGTTTTTTTTTTTTCTTTTTTTTTCGTCGAGGCATTTGTCTGTTTAACATCGGGAACAAAGGAATCGTCTATCCCGCGTCGAAGTGGTCCTGAATTTCAGCTGCGTTTGCTTTGAGAGTCAAACTTGGCTTCGTCGCGAAGTTTTGTAATTTACCGGACACAGGTAGTTGCAAGGATACACATAAATATTAACCCTTTCGCTTACAGTATCATGCGAGAGACGCGGTACGTCGTTCGAGTCAAATATAAATAATATCGGGTTGACCGGGAAAGTTCGTGCCGATTTTTGAGGAAAATTCAAACACAACAGTTAATCGGTTTATAGCATGGCATCGCTATTCGAACCTAAAATTCGCACGTGTGATCGAAAGTCTGTTAACCAGATGGCACCCAAAAAATAAGTCTCTCTAGTCCAGCATATCATAAACCGTGTTGATTAAATTAAAACCGTTACCAATTATACGGTGCTTTTCAGAGCTCAACATTTGGTCTCAGACATTTTCTTCTATCTCTAGAAAACAAGCGAGTTATTTAAGTGGCGTGCTTTAAATGCCTCCCCCTGTATACAAGAACCGTCGTCGCGCGAATCAGACACAATACACTCATAATCACAATTATAATTACAACAAAAAGATTGCATCAAGCTCTATTTGATACTTGGTAATATTAACCCATTGCCGCACACTTTTTATTTCGAAGTGGCGCTCAGAAACACACTTTTTTTTTCAATTGTTTATGTCTACCAGATGAAATTGAGTGTAACTTGTGTATTTGGAAGTGAAAATTATCACATTTGGCCACAGTTTTATTACTCAATAATTAACAAGTGTATGGATTAGAACACTTCGTACTAACGCTGTTCTTTTTTTAATAATTAAAATTTGCACGACGTCTATAGCCGTCNCAGAAACAAGGTCCCGTCGTCAATGTGTTAAACAAAATAATATCTATATTTTCCTTGTACTATTAAAATTATTTTTCTATGTTCTGTATGGCATTAATTTCTTCAAACCATTATAGTAACAGTGGTGTTATTTTAAAATTTATCAGTATCGATATTTACTCTAATTATGTATTTTACTATTGGTCGCGTCGCCGGTCACCGGTGGCCCCCATGGCAGTCAACGTGTTGATGAATGATGGTAGATCACATGTAAATGAAAATATAAATAATTATATGGTACAGAAACCCTCTATGCACGCTTTTATCCGATGATTGCATATCATAAACCGTGTTGATTAAATTAAAACCGTTACCAATTATACGGTGCTCTTCAGAGCTCAACATTTGGTCTCAGACATTTTCTTCTATCTCTAGAAAACAAGCGAGTTATTTAAGTGGCGTGCTTTAAATTCCTCCCCCTGTATACAAGAACCATCGTCGCGCGAATCAGACACAATACACTCATAATCACAATTATAATTACAACAAAAAGATTGCATCAAGCTCTATTTGATACTTGGTAATATTAACCCATTGCCGCACACTTTTTATTTCGAAGTGGCGCTCAGAAATACACTTTTTTTTTCAATTGTTTATGTCTACCAGATGAAATTGAGTGTAACTTGTGTATTTGGAAGTGAAAATTATCACATTTGGCCACAGTTTTATTACTCAATAATTAACAAGTGTATGGATTAGAACACTTCGTACTAACGCTGTTCTTTTTTTAATAATTAAAATTTGCACGACGTCTATAGCCGTCATTTGCCTACGTATCGACAAAAATTTGACGGCTATAGCCGTCATTTGCGGCAATGGGTTAATTATACACGAAATTTTAATGAATATAAATTTACACGTCAAAATTGTAGGATGTTCCTGTTTCTTTCTTTAATCTGTAACGCAACGTCGATATACCGAATTGATAAATATTCGTTCAAATAACCCGAATATCGAAGAGAATTATACGATTTCCTCGATTTCGACATTTAAACGAATATGTTTGAATAATTGTTACAGAAGGCATTATCTCTGGCGTACCAGCAGACTGTTCTTAACGAGATATTATTTTCGATGATTAACAAAGGGACAATTATCAAAAATGTTCACGAATACACGAATGCAAATGATGATACGCGGCGGTACGTTTCTGGGTCGTATCAAGAAGTGCAATCTACAAATTCTCTGCAATGGCACAGAGAGCTAATCTGATTTCGTCGCGCGATCATGCAGGCGCGCGTCATAGACAGACGAATCGCATTTTCACGATACACAGGCTGAGAGGTATTTCAGTAAACGAAGCATTGTCTATAATATTGCAAATTATCAATCGTTGATGCCGGCGCAATTAACAGTGATGTTATCGAATAATCGGATAACAAAGTAGTTCAGAAATTTATTTCTTCATTCTCATTTGTACCTAATGTTTGTCGAAATTATTACATTCTGAATCAATTTCGTTAAATTTTACTATCCATTAAATGTAATTTATAAATTGTTTTGAAACATACGCAGGGAACATGATCTCGGTAAATAATTACGAGTGCACTTCCTTACTGTGACTTAATAATGCTGTAAAAAAAAAAAAATAAATAATTCGTATATGAAGATCGATGGAAAGAAAACAATTTTTAAGGTGTATTTATATAATATTATCTTATTAGGAGAATAATTACCAGTTATCAATTTTGATTACTTGCTAGTTTATTTTTGTATATTTAATTAATACGCGATGTGTAATGTATTTACTATTAAATTGCATTCCGAGGAACATAACGATTGAACGACTGCGATTTCGTTTTTATATTTCCTTTCATACCCGGTATTTGCTGAGATTATTTTTGTTGAAATTTTTAATGCACGAATACTAAAAAGAAAGAAAAAGTGACGAGCAATTTCATTTCTTAATTTCCTTCTATACCCAATATTTGTTGAAATTTTTAATGCACGAATATTAAAAAGATAGAAAAAGTGACAAGGAATTTCATTTTTGTATTTCCTTCTGTACGCAATATTTGTTGAAATTATTACATTCTGAGTCACTTTCATAAAATTATCATCGTCACTCAACAAAATTTTCATAAACAATCATCCACTGCGTTTCGTTAATTCTTTACAACGAGCCACTACGAGAATTTATTCTCATTTATTTGCTCGCAATAAGCGTAAACGATCTTAATTAAATATCCAATGCACGTGTCGCTCGGTTAATTAACGAAGGCCACACACCAGTCCAACCAAGGGTTTTATTAACGCAAGTCAAAGCGAGCTTTCCCCATCAATTGATTGCTCCCTTGTATACGTATATACGTGATGTCTGTTTTGACGTTTAATTTCCCGCTTAAGGAGAAACCTTACGTGACAACGGGCTGTCGGTTAATTAGCACGTTCAAGCTTGCCTCGACTTCGTGAATAATTCAAAGTGTCTTGCGTTTCATTCGCGGCCTATCGAGTGTGCCAAACGGTTACTCACGCCGTCTACACCTATGCGTCTAAATAAGCTTGCTCGAACGATTATCACCTGCTAGAATAGATCAGTTTATAGAATCGTCAAAAGGTTCGAGCGATCTCGATGTGCACACGCACCGCTCGTGCTCCCTAATCAACGTTGTATTAGCTGAATACAGAATTCTAACTCGATTTCACCCAAAGTGCAGGACATAATTAGGCACAAAGGTGAAGCGTGAATGCTTGGTAAATGCGAGTCAATAATCAGAAAGAGTGAATGCTTGGTAGATGCAAGTCAATAATGAGAAAGAGCGAATGCTAGGTAGATGCAAGTCAATAATGAGAAAGAGCGAATGCTAGGTAGATGCAAGTCAATAATGAGAAAGAGCGAATGCTAGGTAGATGCAAGTCAATAATGAGAAAGAGCGAATGCTAGGTAGATGCAAGTCAATAATGAGAAAGAGCGAATGCTAGGTAGATGCAAGTCAATAATGAGAAAGAGCGAATGCTAGGTAGATGCAAGTCAATAATGAGAAAGAGCGAATGCTAGGTAGATGCAAGTCAATAATGAGAAAGAGCGAATGCTAGGTAGATGCAAGTCAATAATGAGAAAGAGCGAATGCTAGGTAGATGCAAGTCAATAATGAGAAAGAGCGAATGCTAGGTAGATGCAAGTCAATAATGAGAAAGAGCGAATGCTAGGTAGATGCAAGTCAATAATGAGAAAGAGCGAATGCTAGGTAGATGCAAGTCAATAATGAGAAAGAGCGAATGCTAGGTAGATGCAAGTCAATAATGAGAAAGAGCGAATGCTAGGTAGATGCAAGTCAATAATGAGAAAGAGCGAATGCTAGGTAGATGCAAGTCAATAATGAGAAAGAGCGAATGCTAGGTAGATGCAAGTCAATAATGAGAAAGAGCGAATGCTAGGTAGATGCAAGTCAATAATGAGAAAGAGCGAATGCTAGGTAGATGCAAGTCAATAATGAGAAAGAGCGAATGCTAGGTAGATGCAAGTCAATAATGAGAAAGAGCGAATGCTAGGTAGATGCAAGTCAATAATGAGAAAGAGCGAATGCTAGGTAGATGCAAGTCAATAATGAGAAAGAGCGAATGCTAGGTAGATGCAAGTCAATAATGAGAAAGAGCGAATGCTAGGTAGATGCAAGTCAATAATGAGAAAGAGCGAATGCTAGGTAGATGCAAGTCAATAATGAGGAAGGGTGAGTGCTTGGTAGATGCAAGTCAATAATGAGAAAGAGCGAATGCTTGGTAGATGCAAATCAATAATCAGAAATAGTGAATGTTTGGTAGATGCAAGTCAATAATGAGAAAGAGCGAATGCTTGGTAAATGCGAGTCAATAATCAGAAATAGTGAATGTTTGGTAGATGCAAGTCAATAATGAGAAAGAGTGAGTGCTTGGTAGATGCAAGTCAATAATCAGAAATAGTGAGTGAGAGATAGGAAGAAGAAGAAAAGGGGGAAAAGATTTGTAGACGAATGAACGGACAGAGAAAAATAAAAGGGAGAAAAAAGGGATTTAATAAGTGAATATGTAGTGAACGGTAATATAAATTTTAATATTTTTAATATTAATCTTGCAGCGGTAATTTTAATTATTATAATAGTATGTACTGTATCTTGAATAATTAAATTTCAGTTCTTCTTTCTCTGTTCGTTTAATTCGTCTATAAAAATTTAAACTTTCATCATGACGCGTGCTGAATTAAAAATTGAGAGGTTGAAGAATTATGATTTTTTAAAAAATTGTAAAATTTTCACCTGTTAAATTTTTTAATTTAAACTCTTGTAGTAATTTTAATATGGCCATAAAGGTATATATGTATATGATTCAAGATGTAGTACATACTGTTATAATGGTATTAAAATTACTGCTACAGGATTAATATTAAGTCGTTTAAATTAAAAGAATTAGACAAGGGTAGATATTTTTTAAAAGTTTTAAGGAATTCTTAATTCTTTAATTTTTACATTTAATGTATCTAATGAGTAAAGTTTAAATTTTTAATATTTTATATAAAAGTAAGCTGCTGGATTAAGTTGTACGTATAATGAAAAATCTTGTTTTTGATTTTCTTTATTTCTTTTGTCGAAGGATCTCCATTTTAAAAATTTAATTTAAGCTGCGAGTTCATTTCAATATTTTTACGAAATCGTACAATTCTAATCCAGTGGAATGAAACAAATGCATCAAGCAGAACGGTAATACGTTTGGAGTTAGAAAATATACGGGACAGGGACGTAAGCTTTGACAAATTCTCGGACGCTAATGAGTTCATCCTTATTAGTAGCCGAATGCCAGGATTAATCGTCTCGTCGAATCGAACGTCATTATTCGTCATATCGGTACATTTATGGTTGGTGATATACTAGCAATTCATTTCCAAATTAGCAACATGAAATTAAATTTATAAAGAACGATATCCAGTGGTCGTAGTATTTCATCAATTAATGTTGTGATTGAAACATTAATTAAAACGTAACGTTTGAAATGCCACCGGAATTATTGGATCGGCAAGTTGAATCTCTATCGATAAATTTTTGTTTCATAAACTACGAATTATGAGACTGTATGTTTTATAGAATTAATTGCTTTGAGGTGACATAATATTTAAATAACTAAATACGAATTTAGGTGCATTATTCGAAAAGCTATTATTTTTGTTAAAAATTGTTAAGATTATTAAGATTAATACGAGAATATAAAAATTATTAATATTATTCCGATTAATACGAGAATATAAAAATTATTAAGATTTTTAAGATTAATATGAGAATATAAAAATTATTAAGATTTTATAAGAATACGAGAATATAAAAATTATTAAGATTATTAAGATACAAGAATATAAAAATTATTAAGATTATTGAGATACGAGAATATAAACATTATTAAAATTATTAAGATATGAGAATACAAAAATTATTAAGATTAATACCAGAATATAAAAATTATTAATGTTATTAAGATTAATACGAGAATATAAAAATTATTAAAGTTATTAAGATTACTACGAGAATATAAAAATTATTAAGATTAATATATCATATCCGCAACTGTTCTCTTATCACTGTAAAATCCTGGTTCCAAACCTTTTTTATCCCATACACCCCCATCCTAAGATTCATAGATTTCTCGTATTTTAAATAAAAAATAAAAAAACTGCCTATTTTAGGATATTTTACACGATAATATCACGATTCCCTCCTTAAAATTGATAAAATTGGTAAAATTTCTCCCTTATGGAGAATTGATTCAAGTATTTTCTACATAAAAATTAATCATTTTGTTTTTTAAATATCGCAAGGAAAGGAAACAAACGTATCGGACAGTTTAATTAACCGCAATTTTATGTATCATTCCAGTATTTTCATTTTATGATACCCCAAATAATTTTGATACTTTTTTTCTAACCAATTCTTTAAATCTAAGTTAAATACATCTGTCATTTATTAGTTATATTAATCTATTTCCTCGTAACTTTGTCAGAATTTTATATAATACATATTTTTCATAAAATTTTACTGCACGCTTATATTTATATGTGAAATTTTGACAGACAGGTATTGATACATCCATCTTTCGCGTCTCTGATATTGATTGTTTTTTGAATACTTTTGACCAGACAGATGAAAAGCTGGAATTACAAAGACAAATATTTATTGAAAAATAGGAGTTTGTGAAGGGTCAGAAACAAGATTGACTTTGCTTTGAGTTGGCCTTTTAGCACAATCCAATAAAAACGTTTCAATATATTTCAATCACTACAAAATGTATGTTTGAAGAATTTACTTCAAAAAAAAGTAAATAAATAAACAAACGAGAGAAAGAAAATATACGATTTTATTGCCTTGTTACAAGTTTGTAATTTTTATCGTTATAATAACTATTAACCGTTCGCACATCACTCACGCCGCTATGGTGACATGCATAATTTCCTTCAAAGATTAAATTTTAAATTAAATTTTGTATTTTCGTCAATTCAAACGCTTCTTTTGTTTTAAAATAAAGCAAAGTAACGAAATAAATAAAAACTCGTTAACATTTACAATTTTCTTTTCTTCTTTGCAAAAGAGCACTAAGCTTTCACAATAGTCCTTTGAAATTTAAAAAAGTTTAGAAGTGCAAAGGGTTAAATATATAACTTGTACGTAGCATGGTTACAAACGTATCAATATAAAAGAAAAAAATTTTATTAATAAAATTCAGATTTCTACCAAGAATTAAATTTCAATCAATTTCAGCTCCACAAAATTCTTAAATATCAGTTATAAAAATTTATTACAACATATACCTAAATTAATGTAACAAAAACCCTAATCTCTTCGTTACTAATAAACTACAGACTTTTATGCATTCATAGGAAATTTAAATAAATTTCACAAAATGCACATAAGAAAAAAATATCCAAATTATCCTGCTTTTTATATCACCTAGTAAATGAAATAATTATCTACCCGAAGTTCTACTTTCTTCGACAATATTAAAAAAAAATACATAAATTAGCATAAAAATTGCTTACCAGTATACATTAAAAAAAAAAAAAAAAAACCGTAAAGCTCCCAACAAAACCATTTCGTCACACCGATCACGCGGTAAAACATAAAATTAACTTGAGAATTTCTATCCATTAATTATTTTCATGAAACATGTACGTTCATCCCGCATTCAACTTTCCAGCACACCAAACCTAATCCCGCGCAATTCTTCGAAACTCATTTGCGCTTTCCGTACCGCAAGGTGCACTTCACCTCGGATTGTACATCCAAGCGATTCCTTGGCTGACCAGACGAGTGGAGAAACAAACCAGCCACTTTTTCGAAGAACGAAGAGAGAAAGAGGGCCACGTAGATCGCTTTATTATGTATTTGGCGGTACCGTACATCCCGCCGCTGTTGCTGGATAACGAGGAAAACTCTACGTCTCTCTTTCGAACCACCGTGCAACCCCCATACACCCTCCGCTACCTCTTCGTTTCCCTGTTTTTCTTTACCTCCCTGCTCTCGAGCTTTGGCTGAGTTTTCTGTGACGAGTTCTGGACAATTTTCTCCACTGGAAGATATTTTCCGTCACGGTACGCTGCTATCCTGTTATCTGCTAAGGAACCACGCGAAAGATAGAGAAACACGAAAATAAGAATAAAAAGAGAGGAAGAGGGAGGAGGAGGGAGGAAGAGGGAGAGGAATAGAGGGGTAAAAAGCGGTCAGAAAAGAATGGAAAAGGGGTGAGCGACAGGAGGACGGCGAAAATGCCTTTGTAACAGCGGCGTGGCGGAGGAAACGCGGAAAGTTCGACACCCGAAACGAGCATCGAGTTCGGAGAACAATAGATCACTTCACTGAGACACACGATCCGTGGGACAGTTCACCTGCCCAATCGAAATTGTTCGGTTGCTGGCAATACGTAGCCAGAATGCATTGGTTCCTAGTGTGTTTACTTACTTGGTACATGAACCACTGGCTTGAAAGCCCTTAGAGGGGATCGCTAAATATGCCATATGGCTGCAGGCTAAAGAGGAAAATTCGAGGCAACGGTAAGATCCCGATAAATTTGTGGGTCTGGCCTATTGATAAAAATTCGTGTGTTTGATGATGACGATTGGAATAATGGAGGTTAATTCCTTTTTTTTTTTTTGTTTTTTTATTTCTGTGTAAAATTGGGTTAATTCGTGTTTTACGGGGCTGGGTGAGTGTGGGTTTGTCCGTGCGACGATTAGTTTGGGGGAACGTTTGGAATTGTTTCTTGGAATCGTAAATGAGGTGCAGTGTTCGTATTTAGATAAAATCTGTAGTTTGTACGATTCGGAACTGTGTGATAATTAGAACCGTGAAGTTAAGCTATGTTCGCACGTGGACCTTTGCAGAGGGTCATGCTTACAGAACTTGGGAATACTTTATAGAAATTAGATTTGTTCGACACTTTAAAAAATTTTTTTTGTTATTGGTTTATTTTATGCACTCGCGTATATGCAATTTTAGAAGTGTGGTATTGTTCTAAAAAAAGAATACGTAGAAGGGAAATAAATAGATACCTCTGTTTGTCTTTAGTTTTTATTTTGTTTAATTTTAGAGTGCTACATAATATCGGATTTAATTTTCAAATTTATTTCGACCGAATCATTGGTTTCTTTTATCTCGACAAAATTAACACTAGAACTACCGAACCAGTCAAAATGATTCATAATTTCTTATAGAAATTTTATAAATTTACAGCGATGCATTTTCGGGGATTTTCTATGACTTTTTGTAAGAAATGAGTACAAAGAATTGTTACCCTTATTATAGATACTTTTTCAAATACCTATCATTTTTATTTCTTTGATACAAATACGTCTACTTTAATCGCCGGTAGTTCTAGTGTTAAACATCCTTACAATTTTCTTTTCTAATCATACAGAGTGTTTAAAAAATGAACTAATTCTTTAGAAGCTTATGTCACACATTGACGATAGTAATAAAATGTTTACTCAACACAAGTCGTACAATCAATTTTTTCGGACCGAAGCGTAATTTTGTATCCGAAAATATCAAAAATTTTAAATCAACAAACTCTAAGAAACCACGATTCTAAATTACGCGAACACCCCTACGCCTGAATATGCAGTAACTTCATTTTCTCACTTTAAAAAAAAAACATTTGCAAATTTACCTATTTATCCTTCCATTCTATTGATCTCGTACCATCCTGCCAATTTAACATCTAGGAACAAATTAACGATAAGTTGCAAAAAATACGTAACCGATGAAACTTAAATATTCCCGATAAGAAAGTAGGAAACTAAATTTTCCATCGAATTCCTTCTAGGACCTATGTTGACTCACCATTTCTCCTCTCGATGAATACTAAAAACCATTAAAGTCTTACATCCTTACTCCAACACCGTGTACATCATACCACCATCGTTTCCAACAAGAAAAAAAAAGAAGAAAAAAAAATATCACCTCAATTTAACGTTACACCCTTAATCTCTTTAAAAGCAGCACAGGATCATCGTTTCGGAGCAAATCTATCGGCGGGAAATTCGAGGGGAAAAAAAAAGAGTACAGAAAAAGCGTCGTTTAAGCTCGTCAGGTAACACTGGCTCCGTTCAGGGCGCGAAGAAATCTCGAAGATAGGGTTTACGGTGGATTTACGACGTGACGGTCGTCGGCGAAGCGTGATATTTGCACCTTTAAAACGGGTAATCCACGGGTCCTTCACGGGTCTGATTATTTGGCCGTGCGGCGGAGAATCGGAGGGTTTTCTTGGCTGCTCGAGTAGCGTTCCAGATTGCGCGCATTTCGCGATATTAGAGGAAAAGTAATGGCATTGAGTGGCAACGCGGAAGAAGCCTGCTACCCCTCCGGTTGAAAGTAGCTCGGGAAGAGGTTGGATCAACAGCTCGAAAGATGAGAAGAAGTGGTTAACGTGCAGCTTAACCTTCCCCGAGCCACGTAATGAATAACAACGGCACCAAGTGTTTGCCACCGGCAAGAGAGAAGAACTTCCGAGCGAACTCTCTCCTGTGTTTACAACGTTTAATTAGGGTGTTTCAATTGAGACCAACGCGATGCCCGCTATGGACGATTGTATGGAGTAGTTCGTTTAATAATTCGTTAACTATTCTGTTAGAATATTCTGTATGTGTGTACGGGCGTGTGGTGAGTTGTGTTAGTGCAGTTTGGAGGGTTGAAGAATTATTAGAGTTGTTGTAAATTCGTCATTGTATACACTACCGCTCGTAGGTATCCGGACACTGATAAATTTGTCAACTTGATCAGTTTCTACTGACTTCAGTGCATAAATATTAGCGAAGTAAATTAGTACAATTTTGATGACTCAAAGTAATGTTTACTACCGTCTTAACCCTTTCGCTACAGAGGGCGTATATACACGGTCTCAGAAATTAAACAATCCTTTACTAAAACCGTACATGGACATCTTTTATAGCGTAAAATTATTTTTATTTTCATTCACATGTGTTTTAACGTAATTCGCTGCACGATGTATCTGAATTTGTTATATGTATATTTTTGTCATATCGATAAAAATTGTGTCCATCTATATAGCAATAGCGTTTTTAGTCCTTAGAGCACCGTAGTGAAAGGGTTTAGCAATCGACGCATTTTAAATTGAAATTATGTATTAATAAAAATTTACCAGTAGTGTGTTAAAATGAAATACACGATTCGTGAATGGGAACTGCTTGAATTAGTCATGGTAGAAGAACGTCATTGTTTAATCCATAGGTTAGTAATTAAATAACTGAAATATAAAAAACTTTGACGGTTACAGACTTTAATGTCATTTTTATTGCATATTAGCTCAGTAATTTATTCAGAATACTCAATTTTATCGTATCATAATATTTTGCTACACATGGCTCTAACAATAACAATTCAATAACAAAATCATAAATTACATTGTGTAAAAAATAAGCAAGCGTTCGGATACTTTAGAGCGGTAGTGTATATCGGAATTTGTCACACACTTTTTTTTCCCTTTCTTTTAGCCCTTTACGCTCGACGACTTTTTCGATCGGGCGAAGTAACAACTCGAGACAACTTGAATTTTAGGCGTATGCGACGAGTGTCTTAACACAGTCACAATCGGCAAATTTTTTCTGTTTCTGAACCGAGTATCGGCGAAAATAATTAAATCCTGAAACTGGTTGCCGCAAACTTGTATCGTTGAAGCAAGGATAAGAATGATAAAATTTATTTTGAAATAGCAATGCTGCAATTATGTGTCGTTTAAAATAGAAAGATTTTTATAATTTGCGTACTTGCTTTATAGGTAGACAATAGACCACTTCTTATTATTGTGCTGAATTTATTTAGCGAGCCAACTGATATATTCTCACTTGTCTCACTGAGATAGCGGTTATTATCGAAAACGCCTAATGTTTGTCGCATTCAGAAACAAAAATTGCAGGACGTGAATTCACGTCAGCGGCAATTAGGAATAGAATTTAACCCATTCACTGGCAAGCCTAAATTATATGAAGTCATTCCCATTGCCATTTATATTTTGAGTGTTATTGTTTACCAAAGCTCTGTTATTTCTTGGTAATTTTTGTAAAAAATTTTATTTGTAGTATTTTTTCAAGTTTTTTACATTTCTATATTTATGTTTGTGGCTACAAAAAATTTGCTAATTCAAAAGCCTGCATGTTACAACATATTTAAAGTAGGACGAGTATATTCGTCTTGGCAATGCATGACACCATGCCAAAGACGAGTATACTCGTCCTTGGCAGCGAATGGGTTAAAATAATGCGAATTCACGTCAGCGGCAATCAGGAATAGAAGTTGAAAAGACGTGAATTCACGTCAGCGGTTGCGAATGTGTTAACATAAAAATTAACTTACAGAAACGTTTTAATTAGTTTAATTTAAAAATATTAACTTCCGAAAATATTTGCACCTTTAAAAATATAATTTTGTAATATTAAGTACTGTACGTGATTTTTATGTTGTAGAAAATAGGAACTAGGTATTGTAACATCCGTACGTTATTATAATTTACACGGAATGGTGAATATTAGAGAAATATTCCTCTTGTCGAGGAATTCGCCAGACCGCCTTTCGCGATCGAGAGCCGATGGTTCGACGAACGGATTCTTTGTGCAGTTTTAATGGTTCATTTCACTATATCGTGTGTGAAAAGCACATGTAATATTTACACGACATAGCATAGCGTGCTCGCAATAAAATCAGTCCGACCGGTTCGCTTTTGCACACTTTATATACGTAGATAAAGATACTGACGAAACGAGAATGAACTTGCAAAGCGTGTAGCGAAAAGTTGAAAACTTCTTTACCAAGTGGGTTACAGGAGCAAGGAATTCCGGTAACTTAGGATCATTTTAACTCTCGTGTGTAAAATTCAGTGAAGCGTTTCCACGTAAAAGAAATTTTAACGCGCTGCTTATTCTCAAAGAATCGTCGAGTGTTTTGGTGAAAATACACATAAAAAAAAAAAAGAAAAACGTTAAGAACCTTGAGTTTAATTGCAGAGAAAATGGGTTCACCTTGTCGACTTACTTCATGTGAAATTTTTTACCAAAAATGTCGCGTGAAGTGGTTTCAAAGGATCTTTGACTTATATCTAGCTTTCTGAAACCTAACTTCTCAAAGACGATGCGATTAAATGTTTTTATGTACTTATAAAATTATTTTTACCGATCTTTCGTGTCACTGAATGAGTCTCTCCAAATCACTTATTAACACTAGAACTACCGATGATTAAATTGCACTTATCTTTATCAAAGAATTCAAAATTATAGGTAGTTAAAAAAAATACATAATGAAAAGGAAATACATCCTTTGGAACATTATGAAAAATCCACAAAAATGCATCAGAATAATTTACAAAGTTTCTATAAGAAATTATAAGTCGGTCATTTTTACCATTTTGGTAGTTTTTTGCTTTGTAAAATCTACTATAGGAATAGTAGTGTATATTGAAGTGCTTTTACAGTGGTTGACTTAAATTTTAATTAAAAAAAAATGTTTCCTCGGCTCCTTTATATTATTTTCCAGCTAAAGACCGATTACGATTCTATGACGATTCTATGACGATTCTTTAGAGGTTCTATGACGGTTATATGACGATTCTATGACGATTCTATGACAATTCTTTGGAGGTTCTATGACGATTCTTTGGAGGTTCTATGACGATTCTTTGGAGGTTCTATGACGGTTCTATGACGGTTCTATGACGGTTCTATGACGATTCTATGACGATTCTTTGGAGGTTCTATGACGATTCTTTGGAGGTTCTATGACGATTCTATGACGATTCTTTGGAGGTTCTATGACGATTCTATGACGATTCTTTGGAGGTTCTATCACGGTTCTAAGACGGTTCTATGACGATTCTATGACGATTCTTTGGAGGTTCTATGACGGTTCTAAGACGGTTCTAAGACGGTTCTATGACGATTCTATGACGATTCTTTGGAGGTTCTATGACGATTCTATGACGATTCTTTAGAGGTTCTATGACGGTTATATGACGATTCTATGATGGTTCTATGGCGATTCTTTGGAGGTTCTATGACGGTTCTATGACGGTTCTATGACGATTCTATGACGGTTGACCATGTAACGCTTGACGAACGACATCGTGATCAATTTTTCTTTACTTGTATTTTGTAATAGAGTAGTGTAGGGATAGCAGTGTATATTGAAGTGCTTTCGCAGTGGTTGACTTAACACTAGAACTACCAAAGTGATCAAAATGATCCATTCGTAATTTTTTACAGAAATTTTATAAATTAATTACGGTGCCCTTGGGGAGATTTTCCTCCATTTTTTGTTAAAAATATAGATAAACCTTTGTCCCAGTTGCATTACATATTATTTTATATACCTTCTGCTTCGATTTCTCCGTTAGAAATAAGTATACTTTAATCGTCGGTAGTTCTAGTGTTAAAAACTAAAACTATGTTTCCTCGGCTCTTTTATATTATTTTCCAGCTAAAGGTCGAACCAATTAAAAACGAGGTCCCATCGTATTCGTGCGGCCGAAAACTTAAGACCTAGGTTTTATGAGAGGTCTCTTTCTCTTTCTCTGACACACACACACCAAGCCATTCTTTACCCACAATATTATAATTTCACGTTCTAAATAATTTTTAATACAAAAAAATAATTTATCGCGTGTTTCTTATTTACTTCATTTATAATCTCTCTCGCTCTGTCGATAATTGTACGATTAATCAAACACCTAGTATAATCTTACAAAATTCAATTCAAAAGAACAAGATCAATCGTGTTATCCTGTTTTCCACCCTTTCTCCGATAAATTATATCGAACAAATATTCCATCGACTCGTTGTTCCCATCGTAATTAATAACGCTACGAAGTTACAAATAACAAAAGTATCTATAATGAACTATGTCACCAATGCGTACCTACGAAAGTGTTAATTTCCCGACAAATATTTTAATGAGAAAAGTTGGCCATTCGACGTTTCGGTGCGATATTTTAAAGGAGTATAGGCGCGAATAAGGGAAACACGTGCTTGAGCACGATTCTGCAAATTTTTGTTGATAAAACGATAAGAGTGGCGGATGATTTGTGGAGAGGGTTCACTGTTTGTAAACTCAAAACGAAGTTTCTTTAACGATGGAACCGATGCAAGCGGCTCCTGTTAGCATTATAATCTACTTGCGAGCGCAGTCGAGCATCAATACATTGCCGAATCTTTTTGACTTCACGAGTGCCTATACATGTACTGAATTTTCTCGATAACAACCAGAGCCACCTTGTACCTTAAAAGTTGTACCGAAGGTCTCAGAAAGAAAACTTTATTCGTTCGTTACAATTAATCAGCTGACGCGATTTTAACCCTCTGACCTACGATCGCGAGTCTCGCTCGTGGCACAGATTATGGTTCAAATATAATAACGACACACAATATTTACGATAGAGTTTAATTTGAACTTTAATTGTAATTCGAATTTACAAGATTGAAAATTAGCAAATACAAAATATAAGAGTGGTCCACGCAACGTGTGCACCGTTATAATTTCCAAAATATGCGTTGCAGAGAAGAATGTTATATACAAAAATTGCATGGTTTAACACGTTGACTGCCACGCGTACCGCTGTACGAAGCGTATTCTTCGTTATATTAATTAATTTAGTTTACTTATTATATAATTAACTTATTTTAATTATATAATTAACTTAGTTTATATTAATTAATATTCAATAGTTTTGTTACTTCCTCAGCGAAATATCTTTTTAAAGACATACGAATATCCTTGGCACGTAGTCAAATAAGCGTGACCCCANTTAGGCTCGTAAATGTTCCTCTTTCCTCGCTGTTTCTTTCCATGCGTTCGCAGAAAGTAAATTATTTCAAGATTATTCGGGTTAATTAAAAATAGCATAACAATTTCGTGTAGGGTCTCATTTTAATCAGGAAAAACTCATCGATACGTTAATGAAATTGTCATAAAAAAGAAATGAAAAATAAAAAAGTTTCATCGCTGCATTAGCGTTATCTCACCGATACGAATACGATAGAGATTTTCAAAGGGAAGCCTTGCGGTGTCATATTTTTCCCATGCTTGCTTCAAGAGGGAACCTCCCAGTGGCAGGGATAACCCGGAACACTTAGCGTGTAGATCCCTCCGAACATTTAGCGACTCTTTACTGTACATGCAATTGATGCCACGTAGAAACAAAAAAAAATCATTTCATTTGGTTTTATATTTATTTATATATTCATTTATCTAAAACAAATAACGTATGCATCTAGAATTATTCAGTTGCATACTTCTGTTGTAATTCACTCCACCACTTCATTCCAACCCAACGCAAGAAGTCCAAAGTTAACCCTCTGCTATTATTATTTCAACTGCTTTAATAAAGTGCTAAATAAAAAACACTGAGACATTGTATATAATCTTAATTCGGTAATTCTCAATCTTATAAGTCGAAACTATAGTTAAAATTGAACTTTGTCACAAATACACCGTGTCTTTATCAACCCTTCGCGCTCTTAGTTATACTCAGTATTCTATCTCAACTGAGTATTTGATAAACTATTTTCAAAAGCTGTACGGAATTTGCCTTATTATATTTTTGTAATCGGTATCTGCATTGATAACTAGCTATTAAATTTATTTTTAATAGAAAAGAATGTGCTTTATATTATTCAGCTTGATCTCCTGATACTTAAGTATCTTTTACAAACTTGTGTGTTTGCACAGTTAATGCCGCCTCACGTACTTCTGGGTTTTCGATTAACCCTCTATAGCCTGAATTTTGTCTGCTTATTAGAGAAAAAACTACGATTGATTACAATCCTTGGCTAAGGTTCTTTGTTAGATTTTTAAAAATCGGAATTATCGGAGGATATTTAATAATAATTTCCTACATCATGTATTACTGCATAGCAATTTTCTGAGTCACCATGTACATTATCGTATTCGAGAACTGCAAATATTATTGTTGCATGAATATGAAAAAGAAAATAATAGAAGTTGTAAATCACATAAAAAATAATGTGTATCGTTAAAATTGAAAGAAAATTTTTAAGCGAAACAAATAATTTTCAAACTGTTCAGCATTCCAGAAACAATTAACCCTCTATAGCTTGAATTTTGTCAGCTTGTTAGAAAAAAACTACGATTGATTACAGTTTTTCACTTTTATTTGAAAATTTTTAAACTAATAATTGCTATGGAAGGATCGTAGTATCGCTGCAGTAATACAGTAATCAAATTTAATAGCACAGTGATAACTAAATAAAATTAATTTTTTCAAATATAAATACATCAGTTTGTAACTTTTAAGTCACACGGTTCCATAGAGGGTTAAGAGTCTCTCTCGGTTTTTGTGTGTTGCATATTTAGTCCAAAATTGGTAGCCAAGCGAAAATTGGCCAGCAAATCATGAACGAGCTCTGCTCACTGCTCTCGCACCCCCAGTTTACCTGACTTCTCGGTCTGGAAAGGTTTGGGGTTTTCCAAGATGCCTAATGTTAATCCCAAGATTGTCTAGGTTTTACCCCCTATCTTCATTAGACGTTATCTAGAAATTTGACACGACGAATCTCATGTTTATTCGTAATATTCACATTTAGCCAGAAACTATGACTACGAGCCTCACTGATGACATTCATGTTTAACCCTTTGCGGTCCGAGCCACTTTCGACACTTTAACTTAACTAATTCATATTTAATAATATACTTTTAAAAACTGTCAATAATTTGGTTGAATTTTCACATTTTCATTACCAATAAGATATCTAGATAGAAAATTTCCCATTAAATAACATTTTAATATAAAAGAATGTGGGGATTTTAATAAGTGGAACGAGTCTTTGGCATATAAAGTTTAATGATAAATATGAAATACAATAATTCCTCCGACGCTGACCCTTACACTGTGAGGCTGTGTTCTGAACTGCCGCGCCGCTGAACTCATTCACACTTTTATCATTTCCTCCGCTCAGTCTTTCCTCTGTTCTCACATGCATCCTTTCTCCCTTGCACTCCATCCCTTGCATCCATAGTAAAAACTCTCGCAGTCACGTGCACGGTTTTTCCAATCACTTCGTTCACACGGTTCGATCACTCGGTTCCAAACATTCTTTCCTCGCATACCTTCGGCCGCTCGAGGTTATTTCGTCCGCAGTCACACTTTTCTTAAACATACCGGCGCCGTCCCGTCGCGAGGAGACACCGGCCGCACGCACTCGAACAACTACCATTCATACCTCTTCTAACTCAATCACTCTGCTAGGCCCAAACACTCTTCATTCGCACCTCTTTCAGTGTTGACTCCCACAGTCCGCGTGAAGTCGATTATTTAGCATCAAGGATGCCAACACGTTTATAACAATAATATAAATGATATATTTAGTTCAGTTAGTACAAGTTCCACAGTTCAATAGTTCACAAGTTCCAGATCTAGTTCTAATTCAATGTTCAATGTTCTTATCTCATCTCATCTCCGGTTCCTTCTCAAGTTCTTCTTAATACCTTTCTAATACTTGTTCTGACAATTCTTATAACAATTCTGACAATTCTAATCACAATTCTTGTTCAATTCTAATAATTCTTAACGGAGACAGTTCTTAAATACTAAACACCCTCGTTAGGCGTGTCGTCGCCAAGAGGGTGGGAGGCATGCTATGCCCAATCAGTTACAAATCCTGGTGTCAAGAGAGGTGGTCAATGTCACGCCCTCAGAGTTCGTGCGTCAGTTCTAAGTCAAGTAGGTTCAAATGTGACGGTGTCAGAAGGTAGCAGCTGAACTACACGTGCGTCAGTTCTTGGTGAAGATTAGGATACGGCACTTTGCTATCGAGCAGAAATCGACGAACATCGAAATATTCGCCAGTTTCTAGGTCGTAAACTAATAACATGCCAGATGTGAAAATGACCGTCCTCAAAAATAGCTAGGGTTCGTCCGTATCATAAATTAAATCGTTAGCTGTCCTTAACATTCAGTTTAGCCTAAGCATTCACTCGTCTCGCACATTCCTTATTTCTAGCACCCTACAAGAATATGTTTCGTATCCCAAAACTGAAAACAATGGAACAAAGTAAGATGTCGAGTCTGGTTCGACATAAGACCGCAAAGGGTTAACACGTTAAACGCCACGTCGATTGTGGTCGACTTTCCGTTAGGCTGTGTGGTGCGTTACTAATTCAGAAGCATTTAGTCACAAAATAGCGTAGGTGTAAAATGTATGTGTGTGAGAGAGAGAGACCCCTCATAAAACTTAGGTCTTAAGTTTTCGGCCGCACCAATACTACTACTACTAGTACTAATACTAGTGTAGGTTCGGCGGCCTCGTTCGTTGTTTGGTGGCGGGTCCAGGCGGACCAAACGACGCCATAGCGTTAAAAAAGACATAGATTGTAGTCGAGCTGACGAGTTCGTGAAGCGTCGATCATCGTCAGTTCTCGTCAAGACATAGAGGAGCGTGCCACGAGGCGTCTGTATATTTCTGTATCGTCTCCTATTTCTTCGCAATTAAATATATACTACTATTCCTACAATAGTTAGGAATTTAAGAAGAAAAATGTAGAGGCCTCACTCGTGATATTCGCATTTGGCCCGAAATTGTGATCACGAGTCAGACTCGTCAAAGCATGGCAAGAGCTTAATCCAGCCATTTTGTTCATCGAACGCGTGCACGCGTCCGTAATTCAAACTGGTAGCATTCGCCGGACGCGTATACGCGTCCATAGCGGTCAAAGGGTTGAGCTACGACTACGAGTCGGTTCCGAGTCTCGCTTTATATCTCCTCCCAATATAAACCGTGCAGTTTCGCGAGGAGGAGCTGAAGAGGTGTAGGCGACACAAGGAGAACGATTTCACGAAGGGAGATAAAGTTGCGCAAGTAGCCAGCACGCAGACGATTTCGTGGCCGAAGCATGGCTCGCGTGTTGCAAGGGCATCGTGAACATGTCGGAGGAGAGAAAGAGAGAGGAAGCACGTGGCGGGACGATATTGCCACAGATGGGATGCAAGAGGAGGTCGCATCTCGAGAATGCCAATTTGATTTGGCTAGGAACGTCGGAAACGGATCCGGAAACTCGTAAAGTATACAACGAACGTGGCCAACGAACCTTACGTCTTGCCACTGCGAACCGCCGGAAGTACCGTCCTCCACGTAAGGGCTGAGCGGGAGGCGAAGGTACTTAAGGAACGAACGATGAAGCGTCCCGGGTCCTTTTTTAACCACCGTTGCGGTTCCTAGGAGGATCACGGACGTTGCTCGACATTTTATCTCGGGCTAGGTATTTTTCGTGGAGCTTGGTAACGAATGGTGACCCTGTTGCAGGCATGCGTGAGCTCTCTGTGTGTTTGAATTAATAGTCGGGTTGAGAATTAAGGAATCTTTGTGTTCGTTAGTTGGGTTAGTTGTTAGTTGGCAGTACACAGAGAAAGTTGAATTTGGTTATTGATGGATGTGACGTTTCGATATTGAATTGGTAATACGCGTACGTTGATTGTGGCACGATAAATTTGTATCGTTTATCAGTTCACTGGTATTTTTATGATGCGGAGAACTTCTTTGTAGATTCCTATTGATTAAATATTTAAGTTATTATACGGTACTATTGACAAACAATTTAACCTTTAATCCCGGTACGATCCTCAAATTCTGTTCGACTCAAACGAGCTCTTGTTTCGTTAAAAAAAATTTCTAGTTTTGGTAAAAGTGTGTGATAAAATTGAAACAATAAAACTCGCGTATTCAGAATAGGTGATATGCTTCTTAAGATTAGGAAATTTTTTAAGTAGAAGGAATATTCGATAAAAAATGATCCTAGGGTCGCAAGCAGGGTTAATGCTATTAATTTTATTATTGTAGAATAATATTACAGCATTTTTTTAATAGTACTGCATTTTTAAAAGCTTGAAAGTAATTAATAGCAAACACGTATATACCAAAGACGCTACGTAAAAAGAGAAAGAAAGTTGTAGTCAGAGTACATTAAGTTAAATTGTATAATTTATTACCTACGTTTATTTAAGAGGGAAAATATCCACTTTCACAATTAGGTACTCTTATTTTTCGAGGTTTTTTTTATTGTCACACCATTTAATTAAACACTGTGCTAAGAATGCATATTTCAATACGTTCTTCACGTTAAATGGAAAATAAGTATGTATATTTGATCTGCACAGAAAAACGTACAACTGCGATTCCTCTCGACTCAATTTGCATAGGATGTTCCGAACAAACTGCATTCTGCTTCATTAACAAACGTTGATTCATCGTATTCGTTGAAGAGAAAATCACTCGGATTTCTCCAGTTCGGTAACATTCGTATTTCTGACTCTTGAAATGTTTGACATACAAATACACTGAATTAAGTTTATTTAATTTATTTGCATCTCCTTTGTATCGTGCGTTTATTATCTTTGTGTTGGAGGAGCATTAATAACCTCAGACAGAGCTGTGGAATAAGTTTTCTAAATTTATCGTTTAAGAATTATGACATTAATAAACGTTTTATCCCTAATTTCTTTATATTTATATGGAATGGATTGTGTTATTTTATCCGTTTGAAATTTTTACTCCTTTGTTCACAAAGAACTCTTATAAGGAATTTTAAGGAGTTGACACACGCAATTTTGATGCAATTTTTATATAATAAGTAATTTAATAGATCACCAGGAAGCATATTTTTTTATATCGGCTATCGTTCATTTTGAAGAGATGATATTAACACTCGAAGTAGGGTGAAAAGTTATTAAACGAATTAATTTTTTAAAAAACTTTTCACACAGTTGGATTCGGCATTAAAAAATAGACAAATCGGACATTTAAACTTTCTTTCTGTCTCCAATAGTTTTCGAGATATACTATCAAATAGGTTTTTCGCTTCCTACTTTGAGAGCTAATATCATCTCTTCGAAGCGAACGATGGCCGATATAAAAGAATACGCGTCTGAATATTTTTTCTAGATCTATATCGTATAAAAATTTCATAAAAATCGGCGCGTGTCTACTCTGTAACATTCCTTGTTAGCATTATGGCGGATGTCTCAGCTAAAGGAGACCGTTTAAATATCTTTTTTGCTTTCAATTACACGAAGAATGTTTAGAATATTATTTAATTACTGGAATTAGTTGAAACAGGAATAACCTTTAACCGTTTCACTACGGTGCTCTTAGAATTGTAAGAGTTCTTAGTATAAAGTTTTTGTTAATATAATAAAGATATACATAGCAAAATTTAAGTATATTGTTTGATGAATGATGGCAGGTCATATGTAAACGAAGATTTAAATAATTCTGTGGTACAGAAAACTTTTATGCTCGCTTTTATCAGATGATTACTTCATTTTTAAAGGCGTATGTATACGCTCTTCATAGCGAAAGGGTTAAAGACGTTAAATTCAATTAATTTGTGTTCATTAATTACAAGCGAAAAAAATCTGATACATATTAACACATCAACGACGGAACCTGATTTTTCTAAATCTTGCTACGGAATAGAATTAGAATAAATTGTTGCTTACATAAGTATTTTTAATGATAATTTCTTATTCTAAAGATAGATCGTAATTTAAAGTTCAGATTAAGATCATTTTTAATAGTAATCTTTCATATGTCGTCGTTCACTATTCATTCGTCGTCGTTCACTTTTCAAGATATGAAATATAAAATACCAGAAATTTCGTCACCCGTCCGTAATGTATTAAGATATCGATACATGACTTTACAACAAATTTTTCAAAAATTATTCCTTTCGTACTGAAAATTCCAAATGATTTAAACGGAAAGTTCAGCGTGGGGCGTTTAGATCTTACTTGATCGTATTTGTTACGCGCTTCTGTGAGGTTAGTGGTGTGACTGGTTCAATTAAGCACCTTTGTGTTCATTAATTACAAGGGGAAAAAAATCTGATATCTGCGATTTTCACGGGGTCGGTAGTTGCAGTGTGAAGCCATAAAACTCTCTGCCTTTTGTAACTGATTGTACATACATTAAATTCGTAGCTTCGTGCATGTTACGTGATAAATGTTCCCTCCACATGGTCATAATTTCATTAAATCATACGTTAGAGACACTGGATCTTAAAAACGGAAATTTCTGGCCGCATAAATAATCTCGAGAACAGCTCGGAGAATTTAGGTCGATGATCCGAAGGGACCAAGCGGCCGGACCTTCTCGTCGCATCCATTTTCCGCCGAAAGTTCAATTTAAATGCTCCCTGAGTGTGGTTAAAACCACATTCGTAACGTTTCGCTGAAACTCATTACAACCGATGAACAGAAGTAAGTCATTTACGTTACTGAAACAGAAAATCCGTTTCCAGTTTAACAGGATTGGTGCGCGATTTTATGTTAACTAAGCGTTTCTAATCCGTTTTGCACAATGCTGCAAGCTTCTCGATGCTTGAATCCTGTTTTTTTTTTTTTTTCTTTTTTTTTCTTTTCTTTTCCGAGCAGTTGAGATGCTTAACCTTTCTGTCTGGATTAAATGTTATCTTATTTTGATTTACCTCTGCTGCTACGGTTTTTAATTAATTAATCAACTTCTGCAAATTGTTGCCTTCAAACGTAATTCGTAATTATTTGAGAAGAGTAAATGGTAACTCGAGGTAATTATATTCTTTTAATTTTATACGTACAGGGCGGACGAATAAATATGACCGTCTTTAGACTCGAGAAAATAGAAGAATATTTTTCCAGTGAATATTGTATGGTATATTCTGTAAAACAAATTATTAGAACCTTTGCACAACCTTCTTCTTTTTATATAACAAATAATTTTTATTCGAAAAGTTTCTGTCGTGTTTCTACAGAATAAGAAATATTCAAGGTAGAAATTTTAATTAGTTCATTCTGTATGTCTTTGTAGGAAAACGTTAGACAGCCGTGTTACGCACGTGTTATACGTTATCGACATGTGCCTATACATGTGAAGATTGTTGGTGTGTGCGCGACGCACGTTTGTTGCGTTTCTCATTTGTTTTAAATATACGTTATTCTATGAGTCTCCTTTGTGCCACCGGAAGAAACGCACGCGTATCCGTTATTCATTTTATATATTTAATTAAGTGTGATAATAAAGCGATATACAGTTTTCTTAACCCTGTATGGGTCCGTGTGACTTAAAAGTTACAAACCGATGTATTTATATTTTAAAAAATTAATTTTCTTTAGTTGTCACAGCACTATTAAATTTGATTACTGTATCACTGTAGCGACACCACGACCCATCTGCAGTAATTATTAGTTAAAACATTTTCAAATCAAAGTGAAAAACTGTAATCAATCGTAATTTTTTCTCCAATAAGCAGACAAAATTCGGATTATAGAGGGTTAATATTAAACTCTGTAATTTTTCTCTGCGATATTTTAGGAATCACTGGTCAAAATTCATTTTCGGTTTCGCAGGACAACCGTCGCAAAAATATGTTTTCGATTCTTCTTCCGATAACTTGTCTGTCATTTATTTCGGTATATTCAAATGTCTTATTTCCAACATTATGCTTTTGGTCTCTAAACTGCAAATTACATGGTTTAGTTCACTTTTTATAGATTCTAAAAACAGAACAAATTAAAAATAATAATTTCAAACGCAATGTCGTATTAACCCTCTATGGGACCGTGTGACTTAAAAGGTACAAACCGATGTATCTTTATTTAAAAAAATTAATTTTCTTTAGTTATCACTGCATTATTAAATTTGATTACTGTATCACTGTAGCGACACCACGATCCATCTGCAGTAATTATTAGTTAAAACATTTTCAAATCAAAGTGAGAAACTGTAATAAATCCTAATTTTTTCTCCAATAAGCAGACAAAATTCGGGCTATAGAGGGTTAAATTCCGGCCATTTTGCTTCGTTTTTTTCTGTTTTTTTTTTATTCATATCAGCAAATACCAGAAGCCTGTAAAATTTTTTAATCAACTTTAAAAAATACCTCGTATACGATACGGGTTATTNGCACTACCTGCGACGGGACGGCGCCAGTAGATGGGCCTCTCAAGTGGTGGTGTGAATGTATTTATGGTTGCGAGTGAGAATGATCCGGGTATGTTTGGAAAAGTGTGACCGTGGACGAATCTTGGGTGGTCGAAAGAATGCTAGCGAAGAGTGGCTGAGTTATGTCAAGTGTATGTTTGAAACAGAGAAACTGGGCCGTGGGAATGAAGTTTACGTGACTGCGTGATTGGAAGGGATGAATGCGAAGATTTTGAGTGCGAGTGAAAAGGGAATATATGTGGAAAAAAGATAGAGCGATTGAGGGATGTACGTTTAAGCGAGTGAATGTCGGGGCGCGAGAGATTGTGTGGCAAGAGAGCAGTGAGGAAAGAGAGCAGCGAGAAGAGAGAGTGTTAAGAGTATTATTTAGTAGTGTTCAAACTTCAGTTATTATTATTAGTATTATTGTTATTATTTATTTAAATAAAACCAAATAATCCCCACGCACCACAGAGCTTGCTCATTCTGTCAGTGTCTTCCGAGTGTCAGTGACTTCCGTTCTTCCGATCTTCCGCATCTTCAGTGTTTTTCGGTTTACCTTCCGCTTTAATTCTCTCTCTCTCTCTCTTTTCCTCTCCCTTACAATAATAATTTCAAACGCAATGTCGTATTAACCCTCTATGGGACCGTGTGACTTAAAAGGTACAAACCGATGTATCTTTATTTAAAAAAATTAATTTTCTTTAGTTATCACTGCATTATTAAATTTGATTACTGTATCACTGTAGCGACACCACGATCCATCTGCAGTAATTATTAGTTAAAACATTTTCAAATCAAAGTGAGAAACTGTAATAAATCCTAATTTTTTCTCCAATAAGCAGACAAAATTCGGGCTATAGAGGGTTAAATTCCGGCCATTTTGCTTCGTTTTTTTCTGTTTTTTTTTTATTCATATCAGCAAATACCAGAAGCCTGTAAAATTTTTTAATCAACTTTAAAAAATACCTCGTATACGATACGGGTTATTAAATTTTTATTTGTGGCATTGACATACACAGTCGAGGCTATTTAAATGTTATCAAAATCATTAATCTTACTTATTTCTTATTAGCAAATACTAGAAGTCTGTAAAACTTTTAAATCACCTTTCAAAAGCACCCCTGTGTATCACACACGTTATTAACATTTTGCCTTATTATTATTTCACCAGCTGCACACGTTAACGATACCTATTCATGTATTTGATCTACATTTTGTAGTTCTTAACCCATTAGCTGCCACGATCCCCATTTGGGGATTTTGGAATTTTACGTTTACCACTCGGCGCGAAAAATATATTTGACACGCTTGACAATTTAATTTCATTCTATATACATCTGTCAATATTGTGTGTAACAGAAAGTGTGTATTTTGTGCTTGGTTTCTTTCCAACAAGCGATCAAAATTGAAATTCGTATGTAAGCTGAACGCAACAAAATTGTCATATTTGAAGCTCAATATTTTTGGTTTCTTTTTTATATTATAATAAAACACAGTACATAAATGTACATAATTTAGAGGTCATAGTAACGATCTGTTAGTTACTCGGTCTTTTGTTTTTTATTCAAATGATTTTACATTATTTTAATTATTTTATAACGATACCCATTTGGCACTTTTTCAAAAATATCAAATAATTTCAAAACAAAACATAATTTCAATATAATTATATTGTCACACAACTTTTTCTGCATATATATAACTTGTCCAGTCAAAAATAAAAAACAAATTGGCAGTTAATGGGTTAATTTCGTTAAAATAAAAATTAAACTTTGTTACAAGTATACTGCGTCTTTATTTCATTTGGATCGTAATTTTCACTTCGTGCGACTCGCGATTTTAAAGGCAAGGGGTTAATTTTTGATATCGACGTAGAACCTATTTAAATGTTATTAAAATTATAAAATATAAAATTCCTATTAATTCATCCAATTATCAGCGTAAGCCAATAAATGATTAATAAAAGCTTACTTAAATATATTTAAATATCATTTGAATTGGTAGAAAGAGGAAGATACCGTTGAAACGAACGAAATGTCGATTATGATTTATTAGAATCCTATAATTCCCTATGATCTGATAGTCCGACTGCTGCATGTTTACGCTGCCAGATTTAACTTAATCGCATTTAATTAAAGTGCGTCCCCCGGCAACGTCGATAATTCGATGACTCGACGGAAAATGTTTTCACGTTCCAATTATTGGATCTCATCGAAGTTCTGCTTACGAGCACACGTTTGACACTGTGTGCTCGGCTACGTGTATAATCCACGAATTCATAGACGAATCTAACCCCGTGCCTGTAATTTCTCCCGAATCCTTTTAAGCCACTCGGTTCGTAGCATTTCACTTTTTCAAGAGAGAGATTATAACCAAGTCGTTATAACGTTTCGGAGAAATTGCCCGTGTCTATTACAATTACTTGTGTTTCTGCTGCTTTAAAACGGAACTGAGAGAAGATAAAGAGGGAGAAAAAGAAATCGAGGATAGGTAAGGGTTAAGTTTGGATCAGATTGGATTAGCTGGGAAATTTTTATACGACTCTCGTACTTTGTACGACTCGGATGGAATTTTCGTATCGATTCTGATGAAACAAAAGTATCAGGTTGTCCCGAAACTTTCTTTCGTTTTATTAGGGAGCAATGGATGCATGATATTGTATGTTTTACAGTATATTATTATTTTATACAGGATTCAGTTTGCTCTATTTATTCCCTCATCGTTTAACAAATAAGGTTGAATTTTTTATTTAAACGTTGCTAGATGAAACTACTACGTGAAGATAACGAAAGGAACTTCCGGGACAACCTAATAGCTAATTTCTAAGTTTGGTCGGATTTGTAATATTTGCAATAACCAATTAATCGTTAACTCTTTGACTACGGCAGACTNTATACAGGATTCAGTTTGCTCTATTTATTCCCTCATCGTTTAACAAATAAGGTTGAATTTTTTATTTAAACGTTGCTAGATGAAACTACTACGTGAAGATAACGAAAGGAACTTCCGGGACAACCTAATAGCTAATTTCTAAGTTTGGTCGGATTTGTAATATTTGCAATAACCAATTAATCGTTAACTCTTTGACTACGGCAGACTTTGGGACGCACTGACCGTACGGTACGGTACGAATTCACTCGCGACGTCCACTGGGTACGGCGAAATTTTTCGTTAGACATACATTTCTGAGGAAGTATATTTAAAATATTCAAAATACTGAAAAATTTTTAAATGGACGAAACAAGCGAAATTTGATTTGGACGCCAATATGTTTCGGACGCCAATTGACGCCTACAGTACCGGGAAGTCAACACGTGTCGGACGCCAATAGGCGCGCACTGGCCGTACGGTACGGTATGAATTCACTCGCGACGTTCACTGGGTACGGCGAACTTTTTCGTTAGACATGCATTTCTGAGGAAGTATATTAACACATTGACAGCCGGTGACCTAAGAGAAATTTAAAGTATCGNTCGAGGATAGGTAAGGGTTAAGTTTGGATCAGATTGGATTAGCTGGGAAATTTTTATACGACTCTCGTACTTTGTACGACTCGGATGGAATTTTCGTATCGATTC
Organism: Ctenoplectra terminalis; assembly: GCA_019453375.1. NCBI lineage: Eukaryota > Metazoa > Arthropoda > Insecta > Hymenoptera > Apidae > Ctenoplectra > Ctenoplectra terminalis. The sequence continues at coordinate 41,226 of SMSQ01019818.1, read as the reverse complement.
TGATGAAACAAAAGTATCAGGTTGTCCCGAAACTTTCTTTCGTTTTATTAGGGAGCAATGGATGCATGATATTGTATGTTTTACAGTATATTATTATTTTATACAGGATTCAGTTTGCTCTATTTATTCCCTCATCGTTTAACAAATAAGGTTGAATTTTTTATTTAAACGTTGCTAGATGAAACTACTACGTGAAGATAACGAAAGGAACTTCCGGGACAACCTAATAGCTAATTTCTAAGTTTGGTCGGATTTGTAATATTTGCAATAACCAAATAATCGTTAACTCTTTGACTACANTCATCGTTTAACAAATAAGGTTGAATTTTTTATTTAAACGTTGCTAGATGAAACTACTACGTGAAGATAACGAAAGGAACTTCCGGGACAACCTAATAGCTAATTTCTAAGTTTGGTCGGATTTGTAATATTTGCAATAACCAATTAATCGTTAACTCTTTGACTACGGCAGACTTTGGGACGCACTGACCGTACGGTACGGTACGAATTCACTCGCGACGTCCACTGGGTACGGCGAAATTTTTCGTTAGACATACATTTCTGAGGAAGTATATTTAAAATATTCAAAATACTGAAAAATTTTTAAATGGACGAAACAAGCGAAATTTGATTTGGACGCCAATATGTTTCGGACGCCAATTGACGCCTACAGTACCGGGAAGTCAACACGTGTCGGACGCCAATAGGCGCGCACTGGCCGTACGGTACGGTATGAATTCACTCGCGACGTTCACTGGGTACGGCGAACTTTTTCGTTAGACATGCATTTCTGAGGAAGTATATTAACACATTGACAGCCGGTGACCTAAGAGAAATTTAAAGTATCGGGCCACTTAAATCCCAAACGCCGGCCTTATTCGCTTGTTTCTGATCACTGAATAGCAAAAAAAAAATATTTAAAACACTTATATATTTTCGTAAAATAGAACATTTTATTTGCATATTCGTCATATACAATTTAACGGTAATTAAAAATAGAAACAAAATCGAAATTTTTAATTTATAATTATAGAAAAAATTACAGTTTCGCGCTCAAGCGACAGACTCAGAAATCCGCGTTTTCGCGGGGCCGGCTGTCAATGTGTTAAAATATTCAAAATACTGAAAAATTTTTAAACGGGCGAAACAAGCGAAATTTGTACCGGGAAGCCAATATGTTTCGGACGCCAATAGGCGCCAACACTACCGAGAAGTCAAAATATGTCGGACGCCAATAGGCGCGCACTGGCCGTACAGTACGGTATGAATTCACTCGCGACGTCCACTGGGTACGGTGAAATTTTTCGTTAGATATGCATTTCTGAGGAAGTAAATATATTAAAATATTCAAAATACTGAAATTTATTACATTAAACGAATATTACTTGAAGTGAACATTCATTTTAAGCTTTTTTTAAATAACAATATTTTATAATATTAATATTTTATTAATATTTTAACCCTTTGCACTCGAGAGGTGACTTTTACTCACCACTTGGATTAACGCAGAGACTCGAATTGCGTGTAATATAATTATTTTATTTCAACTTTCCGTGTATTTTTTACATTATACAAGACCTAATATTGAAGTNACGGCTTCGACACTATGTTAAATGCAAAGTATTGAAATATTACATGTATTTTGTATTTCCTAATTTTAAATCGTGTAATTCCGTTATTAAAAACATAGTATTTAATATTTTTGTATTAACTACTTCTGAATCTTTACGATTTTTGGAATGTGTGAATAAATCATTTTTTTAAATATGTAGAGAAATTTTGCGGATATTATATCAAAAAATTATAGAGCAAACCGACCCGAATCGGATAAAAGTAAGAATTCGGTCGAAAGAAAGATCTTCGAATTAAAAAAAGATTTGTATCATTAACCCCTTGGCTTACGATTTCTTCAATCTTCATGCATATTAGCAATAGTTATTCACCGCTTCGACACTCCGTCAAACGCAAAGTATTGAAATATTACATGTATTTTGTATTTCCCAATTTTCAATCTTGTAAATTTAAATTACAGTTAAAGTTAACTCATTGCAGTTAACCCATGCACTCAGTGCATGACACCCTGCCAAAGACGAGTATACTCGTCCTACTCTAAATATGTTATAACATGCAGGCTTTTGAATTAGCAAATTTTTTCTGGCCCCAAACATAAATATAGAAATGTGAAAAACTTGAAAAAATACTACAAATAAAATTTTTTACAAAAATTATACTTTATTTCTTATTTAAAGAGAATGATCTTTTACAAATTTAAATTAAGCAAAAATCAACTGGCAATAGGAATGACTTGATATAATTTAGGCTTGGCAGCGAATCGGTTAAAATTGAACTTTATCATAAATATTCTGTCTTTTTATTGTATGTTAACCAGAATCGGCGCTATGAGTGTGACTCGTGGTTATAGGACAAAGGGTTAAGGAAGTCGAATCTGATATTTTCGCAAAGAAAAGAGTTGCTTGATATCGTCTCAGGAATCGCATCTCTGAGGGTTCTCCGCTCTGTTAGGGTCGCTCTATACAATTTATCGCCAATTTTCTCAAATTAGCATCGAAAACTTTTCAACTGATCGAATCGATCGCTTCGCAGAGGTTATCTGGTGCGTTTATACGGCAAAACTGAAACAAGCGGTAAAGGGTACCGATACGAGGGCTAAGGGAATTAAAAGAATGAAACAGGGGAAAAGGGAGCGTGCGCTGGTGAAAGGGCATACACGAGGTTTCATTTCCGAGAAGGGCTGTAAAGATTGCTCGCGTGCAACCCTCTATACACCGTTCTCGCAAACTCGCTACCATATTGCCCCATAATAATAAGGTTAATGTTTTGCAAATTAAGTAGACGCGAAAGGTCTTTCGCGTGGCTTTGCGTCCATTTAAACTGGTGAAGTCTGATCTTTGTCGACGATGAATGATTATAGCGATATGGTATTAAAGCGATGCTCGTTGAACCTAACTGGATTCGTAGTCTCGTATTTATTATCGTTGAAAAGTGTTCAGATGTTTGCTTATTTTCTTCGTAGAATACATATAATTTAACCTCCTGCAGTCCATTGGTGCCGCTATAGCGACATTTGTGTATAATTTTCTTCAGAAGTTTGGGTTTTAACACTTTATAATCCGAATTTTGTCTGCTTATTGGAGAAAGAATTACGATTGATTATAAATTTTCACTTTGATTTTAAAATGTTTTAACTAATAATTACTGCAGATGGATCGTGGTGTCGCTACAGGAATACAGTGATCAAATTTAATAATGCAGTGATAACTAAAGAAAATTAATTTTTTAAAATATAGATACATCAGTTTGTAGCTTTTAAGTCACACGGTCCCATAGAGAGTTAATACAACATTGCGTTTGAAATTATTATTTTTAATTTGTTCTGTTTTTAGAATCTATAAAAAGTGAACCAAACCATGTAATTTGCAGTTTAGAGACTAAAATTATAATGTTGGAAATAAGACAATTGAATGTAGCGAGAAAAATGACAGACAAGTTATAGGAAGAAGTATCGAAAACATATTTTTGGGACGGTTGTCCTACGAAACCGAAAATGAATTTTGACCAGTGATTCCTAGAATATCGCAGAGAAAAATTACAAAGTTTAATATTAACCCTCTATAACCCGAATTTTGTCTGCTTATTGGAGAAAGAATTACGATTGATTACAGTTTTCCATTTTGATTTGAAAATGTTTTAATTAATAATTACTGTAGATGGATCGTGGTGTCGCTACAGTAATACAGTAATCAAATTGAATAGTGCAGTGATAACTAAATAAAATTAATTTTTCAAAATATAGATACATCAGTTTGTAGCTTTTAAATCACACGGTCGCATAGAGGGTTAAGTTAAATTTTGTATTTTCGTCGATTTGAAATTTTCTTTATTTTGAAACAACGCTAATTAACCAAATAGAAAAGTCGTAGATATTAGTAATTTTGTTTCATTTTTGAAAAACAGTTTTAGTTTTCGCGATAGTTGTGTGAAATTTAAGGTCGTTTAGTGGGTTTATTAATTCTTCGCGATAGTTGTGTGAAACTTAAGGAGGTTTAGCAGGTTTGTTAATTTAAGAATAAAATGATTGGTCATTTTACTACTTAACATCGCAGTAGTCGCGTGTAATGAAGTGAGTGATAGCTCTGAACGGTGAGAAAAAAGGTGCTGAATTACTAATAGGTTGTTCCACGTCAAATCGATCATTTTATACCTCGGTATGCTGTGTTTCATATTATCACGTTTAATTAAATGTTTTATTTTTAATTCAACGAGAAGTGCAGTGTTGCAATTTGCAGAGTTTTTAAGAAACCAGACGGACGATCATTTTTTAATTACTTCATCGGGTAAATATTTTTTGCTCAGTCTTAAAGCACTTTCAGATGTGAAAATGACACGGTTAATAGTTTTTAGGATACCGTAACGATACTTCATACATTTTAATTAGCGTAAGCACATTAGTTTCAAAGGTCCGTGAATATGGTTTCTTAAAATTCCTGGTAGCTAACTCTTTTTTAGTACCTCGTATTAAATTCTCTTATTAGATATCATTAATTACGACAATCGTTGCACTTTAATAGAGCAAGCAGGATTACTCCGGTTACTATTTATTTAACTCTTTTCAACGAGTTCCAATAAATTCGACTTAAATAATTTCTAAACTCTGAAATTTCGCTTGTGCAATTAAAAATATAAGAAATGGAACTTTGCAAAAATATATCAATAATATTAACGCTAGAACTACGGATGGTTAAAGTATATTTATTTCTTTTCAAGAAATCAGAATAAAGATGCACAAAAAAATACATATTCCAAGGAAGAAAAACATTTACATGCATTTTTAAAGGAAAATCATAGAAAATTATAGAGAATCATAGAGAATCATAGAGAATCATAGAGAATCATAGAAAATCATAGAAAATTATAGAGAATCATAGAGAATCATAGAGAATCATAGAAAATCATAGAAAATCATAGAAAATTATAGAGAATCATAGAAAATCATAGAAAATCATAGAAAATCATAGAAAATCATAGAAAATCATAGAAAATCATAGAAAATTATAGAAAATTATAGAAAATTATAGAAAATCATGGAAAATCATAGAAAATCATAGAGAATCGTAGAGGACCATAGAGGACCGTAGAGGACCATAGAAAAGCATAGAAAATTATAGACAATCATAGAAAATCGTAGAGAATCAGAGAAAATCAGAGAAAATCAGAGAAAATCAGAGAAAATCAGAGAAAATCGTAGAGACTCATAGAGAATTATAGAAAATCGGAGAAAATTATAGAGAACCATAGAAATGCATAGAAAAGCATAGAAAATTATAGAGAATCATAGAAAATCATAGAAAATCATAGAGAATCATAGAGAATCATAGAGAATCATAGAAAATCATAGATCATAGAAAATCATAGAAAATCCTACAAAAGCCATCTTAGTTAATTTATAAAATTTCTCCGAAAAATTAGGAATGCGTCATTTTAACCATTTTGGTAGATCCAATATTAAACACCTATCCTAACAATGCACTAAAATTATAAATTCTGTTTTTTTTTATTTCCAATAGTATTGAAAATTTATTGAAAGATTAATCTTTAGTAACAAGTTAAAAGATTATCTATTAATAAATTTCTAAAAAATTCTATAAATGTCTTTGGGAATATCAATTATACAGGAATATGTAGTACAATTGATTCATCGTACACCAGCGACAAATCATTCGTGCAAAGAGATGGGAATAGGGTTGATACAGAATCAGATTCTCACTGCTTGTCACACTTGATTAAGATACTGCGAATTACATCCGCATATCGCCGTGTAACGTTCTCGTGATATAATCGTTATAACAATACCTGCTCCGGATGTTGCTGATAAGTGCGTGATGCGCTCTCCTTTCGATTCTAGGATCGATAGAAGCTCATTTCAGAGGTCGAACGAACAATTGTCGATATCTCTATTTAACCTACATTCCGCGAGCATCGCATACGTTGAAGAATTTTGACTTACATATTTATTATCACTGTGCTACGATTCATTTTCTGCATCAAATTTTGCTCGAAATAAATTTTCTATATTCCCCTTTTTAGTAAAAAAAATAAATAAATAAATAAATAAAAGTATACTACTGAAACTAAATTAATTGTGCAATAAATTTTTACGAAACAAAGCTTCGCTTTAGAATACATTTTGTATTTTTTCCTTAATTCCTAATTTCCTTAAAGCCGTCCACATTGACGGCCGCTGTCACGTTCGTGTGACTTTGTACAGCTATTTTCTCGAAATGGTTTCTTGCCGTTATTTCGATGTTTGTATACTAATACATACCGATAATTAATAATTATTAATTATTAATAATTATGCTAGGAACGATTGTGTAAATATTGCCGCCGCTAATCTAAAGGCGATGCGAAAAATGTGCGGCCGTCAAAGTGTTAATTGTGATAATAAATAGGTAACGATAGAAACGAAAGAAATTGATTGAAGTAAAACTGATTTATTTGACAATCTTATGAATTGAATATAAGAAATTTTTTTTATAGAAAGTTGCGATAGAATAAACAGTAAAGCACACTTTTCATAGAGTGTTATGTTGGAAAATAAAAGTAGAGAGGATTGATAGACGTGAAATGATTACATCGTACTTACCGACGACTTTGAGGTATCCAATTTGACTCTTCATTGGATCCGTGTTAATCTGACACATGTACCATCCTCTGTCGGATTCTTTTACTTCACGTATATGAAGGAACCAAGTGCGATGATCGCTGTGAGAAACGGATATTCGATGGTTTTTCGTGATAACGTGGCTGGCTATCGTTAATATCGTTTGGGTATCTACGCGCAGCCATGCTACCTACAACAAATTGAAAGCTTCCGTTAGAATCTGCAACGCAAAAATTATATTCCTTAACCCTCTATAGTTCGAATTTTGTCTGCTTATCAGAAAAAAAAATTACGATTAATTACAGTTTTTCAATTTGATTTGAAAATGTTTTAACTAATAATTACTGTAGATGGACCATGGTGTCACTACAGTAATACGGTAATCAAATTTAATTTTACAGTGATTACTAAATAAAATAAATTTTTTAAAATATAGATACATTAATTTGTAACTTTTAGATCACACGACGCCATAGAGGGTTAATTCCGTAAGCATCATTGTCGTATTTCAATGTATAACAATAATAAGTATTTTATTTACAAAATGGAATCTTTACATTCACGAAGGTTTACAGGATAAATTTTCTAGATCGTTGGAGGATAGTTTCGACGTTGTTCGTGCCGATTCTAAAACGCAAGTCTGCTCCGGTCAAAATGTGTCTGTCTTTTCATATTTATTGTATAGATGGTTTCTCTTTCTAGGTGGTGGAAACGAGAAAAGGTCCAGTAGTAATTTTCAAGAGACTGAGGCGTATGGTTTGGGTTTATGGGTAACGGGATTAAATAGTGCAGGGTGCGAGAAAAATGTGTTTAGTATGAACGAGGTGATAGGAAAGAGTACTTGAACCGAGTGACAGTATCGGGAAAAGATTAATGTCCGTTTCATTTTCATGAGTTTCTTAACACTAGAACTACCGAAGTGGTCGAAATTACTTGTTTGTTATTTTTCATATAAATTCTATGAATCAAGAAAGGTGTACTTTCAGAAGTTTTCAGTCATTTTTTTAACCCCTTGGCTGCTGTGGGTACATATACGCGCTCAGAAATTTTACTTCTGTGACACGGAGAACGCATATAAGCTTAACACAGTTTAGTCAACACGATATAGTGAAATACAGTTTTTTGATTATTGAAATATGTTTTCACAAAAACGCACCTCTACCCAAAATTTTGTCGTTCTCGGGGGATATTGTAAATGAATTCTTACTCGTGTAGTACGACCGGCGCGTCTCAAAATCTGCCGTAGTCAAAGGGTTAAGGAATATGAAGAAAGGTTTAATTCCCTTGCGATATACTCCCTCCGTCCGGAAATATGGTATACATTTAAAAAAAAATCGTAGATTATCGTGAATGTAGAAAACAAATGACAACATTCATTATATTGTTATAGTATATATTAAAAGTAATATAACGTAATATAATTGACACGTGTCGTGTTCTTCTTGGTTTAAAACTTAACGATCAAAGATCAGTTTTTTTTACGATAAATAAAATTGGTACCGCTGCAAAATCAATATGGAAAATTCCCAAGAAGAATTGATAAACTTAAAAAGAAGAGATTCCAAATATAAACAATTGACCACGGAACAACGTGATGGTATCTTAGAAAAATGATTACAGCACACGAAAGAGAACAAGTTAAAACACGGTGACTAGCTGGAAAATATTTATGTTCCAAAGAAGCGTACAATAAGGCCAAATCATATTTTAATTTAATTTAGGGAGTATTGTAACAAAATTATTCTTTTTTAATTATAGCTTTTCTAAAAAAGTTAATTTTTTTCTAAAAAGCTAAGTTAAAGCTAAAAGACAACAAAAATCGCGAAATGTATACCATATTTCCGGACGGAGGGAGTATTTTTTTTTTCAAATACCTATCATCGTGATTTCTTCGGTACGAATAAATCTCCTTCAATCGTCGGTAGTCCTAGTGTTAACAAACCATACTTCGAAATATAAAATCGCGTAACGTTTCGCTTCGAATAACAAGAGAAATCAAAACATCCATTCTTCGATTTTCGTAAGGGTGGAAATTAAGTTTTAAAAAGTGCCGCCTTCGAACGACTCTGGCAACGTCGATCCCGCCGAAGGAGCTTCCCGTACACTGGTAGCCTAACCACGTGGAAAAAAGCGGCTAAAGGAACGAAAGTAAACATTCTCCTTGCTGGCTTCGCTTTGGCGTCCAGCGGCAAAGAAACGGTGGAAAAGAAAAAGGGGTTGGAAATGGAAACGCGAAAAGGTAGTGCACGCGCGCGCGCGCGCACACACAAAAGCGTAGCCGTTGGCTTGCAGTAAATCAAGCTGTTAAGAAAATGTGATCGGGTTGTAAAAAAAAAAGAAATAAAGGCTGAAAGTACGAAAAAACTATTCACGCCGGGGACCAGGCCGTATTGAAGTCGTTCCGTCTACGAACGTTGAATCGTCCGCACGCGTACCTCCATTCCAGTTCGCCCCTTTGTACCGCGGTTACCAGCATATGATCACGTATTTTCCACGCTTATGTGCACACGCGCTTTGCTATTGGCGCCGACAATATTTTCGTTCGCGGCCCGTGAATCCGCCTTCAAAGGCTAAGGATAATGGAATTGCCGTTTCGCCGGGTAAACATTTATCCGGCGGGATATATCTTTTAGTCCTGTAATTTTTAGAGTGATGTGCCCGTGAATCTTGCCTCGCGCCACATGACCGGAGGGCTCGAAAGACGGAAGCCTGATTCCTTTGGATGAACCGCGGGTTTCTTTGGTTAACGATGATAATGATGGTGCTGCAAAGCGGTCCGCATCATGATTAATATAATGTTGGTCAATAGAGTTGCATAATATTTTTTATCCACAATAATTCAGTATTTTTAATTCATTGGCTATTTTGTTTCCTAATTTTTTTTATGAAGCGGTGTGCACGTGATTAATATAACGTTGGTCAATAGAGTTTGACAATATTTTTTATCTACTTGGATATCTTTAATTTATTCGCTATTTTGTTTTCTAATTTTCTTTAATATAATACAATGTTAGTCAATGGAGTTTCATAATATTTTTTATCTACTTCGGTATCTTTAATTTTTTGGCTATTTTGTTTTCTAATTTTTTTTACGAAGCGGTGTGCACGTGATTAATATAACGTTGGTCAATAGAGTTTGACAATATTTTTTATCTACTTGGATATCTTTAATTTATTCGCTATTTTGTTTTCTAATTTTCTTTAATATAATACAATGTTAGTCAATGGAGTTTCATAATATTTTTTATCTACTTCAGTATCGTTAATTTATTCGCTACTTTGTTTCCTAATTTTGGTTATAATATTAACTTTAATGTCCTCGGTAAGGATATTGATGATGTGCAAAGCGGACCGCATATGATTAATATAATGTTGGTCAATGGAGTTTCATAATATTTTTTATCTACTTTAGTATTTTTAATTTATTCGCTACTTTGCTTTCTAATTTTCTTTATAATGTTAATTATTAATGTCCTCGGTAAGAATATTGATAGCCTGTAAAGCGGTCCGCACATGATTAATATAATATTGGTGAATAGAGTTGTGTTGGAGTTTCATTATATTTTTTATCTACTTCAATATTTTTAATTTATTCGCTGTTTTGCTTTCTAATTTTCTTTACAATATTAACACCAGAACTATTGAAATGGTAAAAGTGACTAGTTTGCAATTTCTCATATAAATTTGATAAATTTACAATGGGTGAACTTTTAAGAATTCCTCGTGTTTTTCTGTAACGAACGTGAATAAAGATTTATTTCTCTTTTATACTTTTTTCAAATATTTATTATTTTAAATTCTTTGGTAGAAATAAATATACTCAAATCGTTGGTAGCTCTAGTGTTAATTTTAGTGCTCTAACTAAGGATATCGATGATGCATAAAACAACCCGCGCGAGATTAATAATATCGATCAATCGAGTTTCGTAATAATATTTTTAATTTATCCATTAATTTGCTCTCAATTTTTCTGCACAATTTTAATATTCACTCTAAGGATATTGATGATGCGTAAAACGGCCCTCGCGAGATTAATAATATCGATCAATCGAGCTTCACAATAATATTTTTAATTTATCCATTAATTTACTTTCAATTTTTCTGCACAATTTTAATATTCACTCTAAGGATGTTGATGATGCGTAAAACGGTCCGGGCGAGATTAAAATTATTGATCAGTAGAGTTTCACAGTAACATTTTTAATTTATCTATTAATTTGCTTCCAATTTTGGTTCCTAGAAAATGCTCTGTTGTGTGAAACCGTGTTTTACGAGAAAAGGGGGGTTACGTTCCGAAAACTTATTAAAAACAAATATTATTTTTAATTTTACATAAATAACTTAATTTTTATTAAAAACATAAATGTATGTACAAGCGTAAGACACTTTTTTTTTTTAATTTAAATTTAAAGTTGCAATACTTTTGTTTTCAGGCCACGGAGATAGAAAGAAATACTTTCCGCAAAACTGTATCTTTAATACGGCAAGCCTCTCCGCGGCTATAGAAGTACAGTGTTGTACAAAGGTTTTTCCAATTTTCTTATCGTGTTAGAGCGAAACCGTGTTGTAAGAGTGTTCCTGCAATTTGTGAATAGTGTTATAGCGAAACCGTATTATAAGAAGCCATATTGTAGGAGGGCTGTATATTATTATTATATAAAATATTGAACACGACTAAGAGCGCAAAGAGTTAATATCTTTCGCTCTATCTGTTATTTTTGCAGTTAGTTAATAATCCTCGGAACGGTTGCATTTTATATTGGAAATGGAATATTATTTATCAATTAGAACAGGATATATTATGCATCTATAACGATTTGTTGTAAATGCGTGTACGATTCGAAGTTTCCCTTCGACAACGTTTTTGTATCTTTTCGACAATAGGAGTAGCGAATGAAGAGTATCGCAGTTGTATCAATACATTCATTGTGCTCGTAATTGATACATGCCGATATTTCCATGGAAGTATCAAATGGATATCGATTCCATTCGATGCATTCGTGTTTGAAGCAATTCGTTGCACAATAATACTTCAAAAAACTGACGTATCTAGCTACTACTGATTCGGTATCACTTCCTTCGTTAATGATAAATATACTACGCTCGACAATGTTTGCGTCGAAAGAAACATGTACCGATACATAAATCCACGTAACTTTTTTATTTGCATAAAGGTACGCCGTTAGCTAAAAATCAAGTTATAATTAAATATCTTGTTGCAAAAACCAGGCAAGTCCACTTTTTTTTTTTTTTTTAGCAAAATTGTACTTCTGAAAGTTTTGTGTATGTCATGGTAAATGCAATCAATCCGGTGATTATAATTATAATTACTCGTATAATAATTGGTAAATGTGATGAATTCTTGAATATTTATGTATGATTGTTTATTTTTCCTTTTCACAGTAAGAACCGGAAAATTGGTAACATTTGACTGACTTTATTACGGAACGTTTACGTAAAGTTAAACGATATAAACGGTTGTGTAATTATATAACTTCAAGTCCTATTTGGAAATGGTCTTTCTTAAACAAAAATTAAATATACATAGAATATAGGTATATAAAAAAATATAAAATTATTTGAATTCCATTCGACTGACCTGGTCAAAGCACAATTTAAATCGTCCAACTTTCTTTCCATCCATAAATATGATAAATAATCAAGAATTCATCGCATTTACCAAACTTATTTTTAGTGGTGATTATGTATAATAACCGACAATTATACATAATCGCCGGATTAATCGCATTTACCGTAACACATACAGTAGACTCCTGTATAACACGCTCCCGTATAACGCGACGAAAAAATTGCGACTAATACTCATACAGCGCGATAAACAGTCTCGTATTACGCGGAAGATAAATTTAAAATTTTCACATAGTTTCTGATTTTTTGTTCAGAAAAGCAAATGTATACGCTTATCCGTTGTTTATATATGAACAGTGAAGCTGACAGTTTAAAAAAAGTAACGGTTTATAAAAAAAAAAAGGAATAATAATACATATGCGTACAGATTTAAAGATATAAGAGAAAAATAATTTTATTCAGCTTTTAAATAATATTTCAAACTGAATCACATCTCATTAGCAGTATGCGATTGGTCCGATAATGTATGTCCCGTATATAACGCGATTTCCTATTACGCGAAACGTATCCTCCGCGTTGTACGGTAGTCTACTGTACTTTTATAAATTGATGATTGTTTCATTCAATTCCTCACAGATGTATAAATCTGGACTTTATCTGGTTTTTGCACAAAGGTCTTAAATTCACACTGAAGAAACACAAGATTTTTAAACAGCGGTAACAGTTTTAAATTAGTTCGTACAAGTGTGTTAATATCGTTAACAGACTTTGGACTTTTATGTAAATTCATGTTTCTGAGAACGTAGCAAAGAAAGTAGAACTTTGGCAGAAAATGATTTGGTGTAGTGGTATTATAAAAATCGCTAAGATTCTGTGATTATTCTGTGATAAGATTAAACTTCCTATAAATACGTAAAAATCTGCAGTCTAATTATTAGTATCTAAAATGTTTGAAAATTACTAGCGTCTGAAAATCTACTAATTTCAAATAAAATTAGTAGAAGATTTGAAGCAACCGTTTAAACGGACAATTTTCCCGTCTAGAAAATACATTTCTCGTCCCTATTTTTAAATGTACCATTTAATACAATTCCAATTAACCACCTAAATAATTAAAACGGTAAACATTTCTATTTTTTCTTTTTTTTTTCAAAGCATTAAATTTTCACAACAGTCGTACGAAATTAAAAAAAAATTTAGAAGTACGAAGCATTAGGGAACAAGGATTACTTCCAACGTCTCCAGTTTCTTCCCTCAGACATCATTAGACTTTCAATCAACCGAATTCGATAGGAATCGCCTATCGAAAGCGAGAACGGTGGTAGAAAGGAACCATAAGGGTCCCAGCAATAAAAACAACAACGACGCACAGCTGTGAACGCGCGATGCCAGTGTGTCTCAGTAAATTACAGAAATTCGCAAGAGAAGCCGTAAATACTTGGTTATCATACTTGGCGGAAACACAGAGGGGTATTATACCTACATTCGCGTACATCGTGGCCAGAGATGGCGCCAAGCGTGGATATGGCTTCACCGTTTCCATTCATCGGACTGGATATCAAATGCAATAGTTCATGGCGCGCTTCCGACTAGGTGGTCGACCAGTCCTCGACCTCTACCTCCTAATCCAACCACCCACCGTTTCACACCGGTCTCTGGCAGATTTACAGGCGGGGTGGCTTGATATCTGCATCCGAGAGTCCTGGACTAGTTCCACCTGTCCCGGATCTCTGTATACTTTCCGTCAACTTGCACTTTCGCGCGAGGACACCTCTGGAGATAAATCAGCCGAATAAGCTCCTTAGCCAATCGGACAGATCTTTCGATCTATGTTTTCGATTCTTTGGAGGTTCTGTGACGATTCTATGACGGTTCTATGATGATTCTATGACGGTTCTATGGCAGTTCTATAACGATTCTATGAAGATTCTATGGCAGTTCTATGACAGTTCTATGACGATTGTATGACGATTCTTTGGCGGTTCTATCACGGTTCTATGACGATTCTATGACGATTCTTTGGAGGTTCTATGGCGGTTCTAAGACGGTTTTATAACGGTTCTATAACGATTCTATGATGATTCTATGACCGTTCTATGACGGTTCTATGATGGTTTTATGACGATTCTATGACGGTTCTATGATGATTCTATGACGATTCTTTGGAGGTTCTATCACGGTTCTATGATGATTCTATGACGATTCTTTGGAGGTTCTATCACGGTTCTATGACGATTCTATGATGGTTCTATGACGATTCTATGACGGTTCTATGATGATTCTATGGTGATTCTTTGGAGGTTCTATGATTGTTTTATGACGATTCTATGACGATTCTATGACGATTCTTTAGAGGTTCTATGACGGTTCTATGACAATTGTATGATGGTTCTATGACAATTCTGCGACGGTTCTTTGGAGGTTCTATGACGGTTCTATGACGATTCTATGACAATTCTTTGGAGCTTCTATGACGGTTCTATGACGGTTCTATGACGAATCTATGACGGTTGATCATGTATAGCTTGACGAACGACATCGTGATCAATTTTTCTTGACTTGTATTCTGTTATAGAGTAGTGTAGGAATAATAGCGTATATTGAAGTGGTTGATTTAACTCTAGAACTACCAGTGGTCAAAATGACCCATTCGTAATTCTTTACCGAAATTTTATAAATTAATTACAGTGCCTTTGGGGAGATTTTCCGCGATTTTTTGTTAAAAATATAGATAAACCTTTGTCCCAGTTGCATTGCATATTATTTTATATACCTTCCGCTTCGATTTCTCCGGTAGAGATAAGTATACTTTAATCGTCGGTAGTTCTAGTGTTAAAAACTAAAACTATGTTTTATATTATTTTCCGGCTAAAGGCCGAACCAATTGGAAACGAAGTCCCATCATATTGGTGCGGCCGAAAATTTGAGACCTCGGTTTTATGAGAAGTCTCTCTCTCTCTCTCTCTCTCTCTCTCTCAAACACACCAAGACATTCTCTATCTACAGTAGTGGCCAGTAAAATTGCACCGCTTCTAAGGGACACAGTTTGTCGAATATTTAAATACATAAGAAATTTAAAAGTCGACACGTGAATACTAAAAATTTGTTTTTGACACCATTATGTCGACTCTTATAATTAGAGTAATGACGTCTCAATATGTAACGTAGTATTATGCGCAACGTAACTCAAAGCGCGCACAGGTATTTATGCGTGTTCCTGCTATAAATGAGCGACAAGTTTGTGAACTTCCGTAATGTATACAACAAGTTTAAGAGAATTTTGGCGCTTCGGTGCCAGATTATAACTTAGATATTGTCTAAAATGTGTTTTAACATGCTAAACACGCGTTCGTCATGCAAGCGTCACTTTACTTCCACAACTCGTGTGAAACATTATTCAATTTGACTCTTACGAGATGTTCGGAAGATTAAAAAGAAACCAAATCTCGAGCTAATATATCTCTCATAAACGAGAAAAAGCGATACATCAATTGTTTATCGTATGCCACTCGTCTTAATCGTATTCAATAATTAAACGTACGCGGTATAACAAAATACACACTTTTTAAGCAATTTACTTAATTAAAAAGGAGCAGCAAAATTCATCAAGTAAAAAAAATTAATTTTCAAGTTCGATTTTCTCAAGAAACGAAGCCAGAAATATAAATATCTTATATTCTACATTTTCGACTTATTTTTTGCTATATTTAAAAATCATCAATAAATACAGGTAACCCTCCTGTAACAACCCTCGATTGGTTCCTAGAAAATGCCGTGTTGTGTGAAACCATGTTGTATGAGACCCAGAGCCAGTACAAAAACGGGGGTTACGTTCCGAAAACTTATTAAAAACAAACTTTTTTTTAATTCTACATAAGTAACTTAATTTTCATTAAAAATATAAATGTATGTACAAGCGTGAGCCACTTTTGTTTTCAGGCCACGGAGATAAATAGAAATACTTTCCGCAAAACTGTATCTTTAAGACGGCAAGCTGCGCCGCGGCTATAGAAGTGCAAATTGTATAAAGGTTTTTGCAATTTTCTTATCGTGTTAGAGCAAAACCGTATTATAGGATTCCGTGTTGTAGGAGGGTTCCTGCAATTTATGAATCGTGTTATAGCGAAACCGTGTTATATACATATATATCGTTCCATTAACACTAAACCCACCGACGATTAAAGCAAACCTATTTCTACCCAAAGAAATAAAAATGATAGATATTCTAAAAAATATCTAACGTAAGAACAAATGTTTATCAATATTTTTCACAGAAAATCACGAAAAATCCCTGAAACTAAATCCTTCTA
The DNA here is from genome assembly GCA_019453375.1 of Ctenoplectra terminalis. Lineage (NCBI taxonomy): Eukaryota > Metazoa > Arthropoda > Insecta > Hymenoptera > Apidae > Ctenoplectra > Ctenoplectra terminalis. The sequence goes on along the minus strand of SMSQ01019818.1, from coordinate 24,645 downwards.
AATTTATAGAATTTCTATGAGAAATTACAAGCCGGTCATTTTGACCGCTCTGGTAGAGTTTTAGCGTTAAATTATTTTTATTTCACAAAATAAGCGCTATGTACTTAAGACTCGAATTATTCTTAACGAAAAAGAAGCTAACAAGCGTATCGAGATTTTCTGAAGTCGAAATTAATGAGAAAATGTTTACCCAGATGCAAATATATATATATTTCTTTTTCTTCGTATCGATAGTAGCTTATTTCCGCGCGATAAGGAGTCGCATAGACTTTTTCTTCGCGAGTCCTTCAACTTTCTCGACATCCGGAACACAGCTCGCGAGACATTCGCCTCAATTTCCACTTCTCAATTTCCGTTTCCCGTTCGAACTTCTTAACAGGTCACTTGGACGCTCAGAGATAAGTAATGCCAGCGGAAGATGAGCCCGAGTTCTGTCGACGGCCAGGACATGGCTTTAAATTTCTCCGCGTTCACGATTACGCCGCCTCCGCCCGGCCGAGATTAGGCTAGGCCCGTGAGATTAATTTTCGTGAATGCGCACGAGCACGGAAACGGCCATCAACTAGCATGCTTCGAAAACGTGGCCACGAGTTTTATGGCTTTACACGAGAAGTCCATCTTGGATCGTATATTTCCGCGAGCGTCGTCGGTGGAGATTAACGAAGTAACCAGTTGTATCCTTTCTTTGAAGGGAATTTGATGGGCTGGAGTATGGGAGAATAAAAAGGGACGAAATATACACTATCGTTCATAAGTATCCAAACACTGATAAATTTGTCAACTTGATCAATTTCTATTGATTTCGGTACACAAATATTACCGAAACACGTAAATTATAGAAAGTGACAATTTAACGACTCGAAGTAATATTTACTACCGTCTTAACCCTTTCGCTACGAAGGGCGTGTATACACGGTCTCAGAAGTTAAACAATCCTTCACCGAAACCGTACATGGACATCTTTTATAGCGTAAAATTATTTTTGTTTTCATTCACATGTGTTATAACGTAATTCACTGCACGATGTATCTAAATTTTTATATGTATATTTTTGTCATATGGATAAAAATTGTGTCCATCTATATAGCAATAGCGTTTTTAGTCCTTAGAGCAGCGTAGTGAAAGGGTTAAGCAATCGACGCATTGTAAATTGAAATTATCTATTAATAAAAATTTACCAATAGTGTGTTAAAATGAAATAGACGATTCGTGAAAGGACACTGCTTGAATTAGCCATGGTAGAAGAACGTCATTATTTAAGCTATAGGTTAGCAATTAAATAACTCAAATATAAAAAACTTTGTCAGTTACAGATTTTAATGTTATTTCTTGACAGGTTTGACACTTACAGACTTTAATGTCATTTTTATTGCATATCAGCTCAGTAATTTATTCAGGATATTCAATTTTATCGTATCATAATATTTTGCTACGCAATTCAATAACAAAATCATAAATTACATTGTGTAAAAAATAAGCAAGCGTTCGGATACTTTTGAGCGGTAGTGTATATACCGTTGATCGGGAATGTTGATGCGTGATTGGTAAATTTATACGTTTCCGTGGCAATGTTTGCTTTAAATTAAGGAATTTGTTGGGAAGATTACTTATCAGAAATTTGGAATCATTGGATGTACTAAATTAAATGAAAGAATACTTAATTCGTAGCTTTGAAACACTTTCAAGAATTTTTTAATATAACCGAGACTGATTTATCGGAGGCTTGGAATAATTGAAGATACTGAACTAAAGAATGTAGAAACTTTTTCAAATACTTCGTGGCTTTGAAATACATTCAAGAATTTTTTTATATAACTGAGATTGATTTATCAGAAGCTTGGAATAATCGAAAATACTAAACTAACGAACGTAGCTAAATACTTTGCGGCTTTGAAATATATTTCAGAATTTTTTTAATGCTATTCGAAGGCTTGAAATTGTGGAATATGTTGAATTAGGGCACGTGGAAATTTTTAAAAATATCTCACAGCTTTGAGATAGCTCACAAGAATTTTTTATATTATTCAGAGCCTTGGAATCATCAAATATATTGAATTAAAATAGATGGAAATATTTAAAAATATCTCATAGCTTTGAGATAGCTCTCAAGAATTTTTTTATATTATTTAGAGCCTTGGAATCATCGAATATATTGAATTAAAATAGATGGAAATATTTAAAAATATTTCATAGCTTTGAGATAGCTTTAAGGAAGTTTTTTTTATATTATTCTGAGCCTTGAAATCATCGAATATATTGAATTAAAATAGATGGAAATATTTAAAAATATTTCAAAGCTTTGAGATAGCTTTCAAGAATTTTTTTATATTATTTAGAGCCTTGAAATCATCGAATATATTGAATTAAAATAGATGGAAATATTTAAAAATATTTCATAGCTTTGAGATAGCTCTCAAGAATTTTTTTATATCATTCAAAGACTTGAAATCATCGAATATATTAACAGAAACTAACAAAAAATGATTTACAGCTTTAAGATACCGTTCGATGTTATCAGTTACGATCTTACTAGTTAAGCAAGTTACTTACTTACTTCACATTTTATATTCTTTAGCCGAACAAAATTAATTCACCATTTAATCTGCATATCACTATTACAATCTGTAGAATTAATATAAGCTTATAAGTAACAAGACCTTTGGCTTGAATTAATCCAAAATTTAATTATAATTTAATAAGTCTGGTGAATTATGCGAGTATATATTTTATCCGGAACAAGCTAGATGATTATTAAATTTCTAACACAGTAAAGCAACAAAATTGAAAAACCGGTGACTGAAATGAATCGAGGTATAGGAGACACGTGGATAATATTAATTTTAACAGTCACCTTCAAACAATTATTTTCTCAAACATATTATCCAGCTCTCCTGTCGTAATTTATTTTCTACAAAAACATGCATCTGCATTAACATCTAAAAAAACAAAGAAATTCCTAAAAAAAATATTAAAAATTTCCATAAACTTTAATTAGCTTCAAGGACACACCTCTGGACGAACAGAATTTAGATATAAGGACATAGATACATTCATTAATGACTCGTTCGTTCGTTCATTAATCACCATAGTATTTTCACTCTCATTCTTGGACATTTTGACTGTGATATCTGCCAATTGTGTTGTACACCTAAATATATAGAAATAAAGTATCGTTGTTGTTTGGCAAATTGTCTTTTGTTACATACACGGCTCCACGAATTTTGTGGGAGCTAAACAGAAATGGTTCCATATTTCGGTACACACCATACTTTTTTATTTGCTGTCTCTTGCCATTTGAAATAAACTTCAAGGAAACGTGAATTTTCTAAAAAAGTTATGCCGACGTAAATTCATCCTCTGTAATTATTAATATCATTAATATCATTAATAAACTCTGATGTCCGTTGAGGGACAAAAGGGTTAAATATTAAAGAAAAAGGCAAATCGCGTTAGAATTGGCGTAAACCGAGAAGTAACTGTTTACATGGCCTATCGGCTAAGAAAATCGACTCGACGTTTAAGATTGAAACGTCCTGTGCATCGAAACAGCAGTCTGAGTGGCAGAAACGAATTTTGAATCGAAGCTTTCATCAGACCGGTAGACGTTTCACTTCGTTCCGTCTGTATTGAAATAAAGTTAGCAAAACCGTAACCACCGAGCTAGTCGCCCCAGCCGTCCCGCTCTCAACTTTCTAGGGTCGATTCGCGTTTACGGGAACCACTCTTAAGTTGTTCGATAACTGTACCGAGCTACTTTGAAACTTGCCTCCGCTGTAACTTCATTAACGGCGGGTAAATGTTTCGCATTGCCCGGTTACATTTTCAAATATTACAGAAAACGATGAGTGGGAGAGGTAGAGGGAGTGAGAGAGAGAGAGAGAGAGAGAGAGAGAGGGAAAAAAATAGAAACTAAACGAAAATATGAAATTTCTCTTCGTTAGTTCACGGTGAAATTGAAATTTGTGCTTTTAATTGGCGCGATCGTGAGTCCGTCTGCATGGATAACGTTGAGTTGACTCAGCTTCGTCGAATTAACGCGATTACAATAACTCCTTTGCGATGAAGTTAATGCGGGAACATTGAAGAAGGAAGATAAAAGCCCAACGAAATGGAATTACGGTTGTAGGAAAAATAATTCTACAAAGGATTTATAAAATAAATTTTGCTCCGTATGAAGTTTTCTATCGTTGGCAGATTCTGGACTTTTATGGAAATTCATATTTTTGAGAATACGGTAAAGAAAGTAGAACTTTGAAAATCATTTCGTTCGTCAGGTATTATGAAAAGCGTTACAGTTTAGACGGTGTATACGTTGTGTGAAATTTTTAATTTTATTTCTTCGAAGTTTTCTAATGTTTAAGATAAGTTAATATCGATGCAGGGACTTCGACTCTTTTTTAATCCAATTGTTCTTCCATTTTGATGAGAAAGCTTCTTAACACGTTCGCGGACGTGAACGCTATAGCATTAACTTTCACGATGACACAGAATGACATGAATGCTATAGCATTCAAATCTTAAAGTCAATTATTTTGAATTTAATTTTATATAACCTTATCATCTGTAGTGTTGTGGATGCTATAGCATTCATTGTATGTAACGATTAAAATATGATAATCTGACTACCCTTATAAAATGTGTTTAATCAAATTTCGGATATCACAATCAATTTAAAAATAAAATCACTGTAAATTTTTGCACCTCGCTGAAACTTTTACCGTCATTCCGCGAACGTGTTTATCCTCTATGGGACTGTGTGACTTAAAAGTTACAAACTGATGTATATTTTAAAAAATCAATTTTGTTTAGTTATCACTGCACTATTAAATTTGATTACTGTATTACTGTAGCGACACCACGATCCATCTACGGTAATTATTAGTTAAAACATTTTCAAATCAAAGTGAAAAACTGTAAGCAATCGTAATTTTTTCTCCGATAAGCAGACAAAATTCGGGCTATAGAGGGTTAACACGTTGACCGCCACACCGAAATCACATGTTTTGCTCAGGACGCCATAGCTCAGGACGTCACACCAGTAAATAAAAGATTCGATAAAAATGAATCTCTCATTTTTGATCTTCTAAAAATTTTTAATCGTTGAATAGTGCACACTTTATTTCAAAGTATTCTCTAATAGCGATGATAATGTTCAAAATTCATTAACTATCAATGTTCATTTAATTTTTACAATTATCAACATTTGAAGCACTCTGGTCACCTATGACCACCGTGGCGCAAAAGAATCAATCTCCGGTCAGATATGACCACCGTGGCAGTCAACGTGTTAATTTTTACAACAACAATTCATCGACGTGTAATGGAAACGAAAAATTGCGAGTATTAGTAACAATTTTCTTTTTTTTTTTTTACGTTTGTCTTTAAATTAGAAGATTAGATATATTTTTACTAATTTTGTAAATTATGCTTCGTTATTTCGTTGGAGGTATAAAGTATACCACGAGTCACAGAATGATCGGTTTTAATGGATTTACATGGAAATACGAGATTTATCGTATGCAGTACAATTGGGATTGTTTAAGACGTGTCTCCTGCAACCTATATCCTTAACATACTTCCTACACAGGATATTGGAAGCTGTTACAGTTTTATACGTATAATGTGTACTTGCTTCGTCTCAGTGAACCTAAAATATTGCAGAATAAAAGCACCAATAAAATAGGATGCGATCTACTTTTCTGGCTCTTTATCAGAAGCATCGATGTCATATTTGGTTTTGCTATACGCTGCAACGTAATTTATTATTATTCGTAATTTTATCCACGCACTCATATTTTATTAACCCATGAACAGAATTGAAATTATCGTACTAACGTGAAACGTTCCTATTCATACGAACCTTTTATTTCGCTGAAAGCATCAGAGAATTTTCTATTAAAAATTGGAATAACTTCGGGTGAAATATATTAGATAATCCCATAAATAAATAATATTTCTTGAAGCTAATCTTCACCGTAAGATATTAATATTTGCATTCGTTTTTAATTAACTGTATTGACCATTGTTTTCTATGATTTTTTCTCATCTCTCGGTTTTTGAATTCCTTCTTCAAAAAATTTAGGATGCTTTTACCTAAAAATCTTTTTCGATGCTTATTCTAAGTGACCATTATTATAGAATTTTTGTTGTCGATTAAAAAGTGTTATAATAATTGGAATAAGTAGCAATTGGTTGTGACGAACGTGGTACCAGTTTTCAATTGTAATTTTTAGTTCTTTAAACGCTGTGTCACACACAGAAAAACGAGCTTAGAAAAAATTTAAAACATGCAACATTTTTTGGAAAATAAACCATCAAATTACTTAACCCTCTATCGCGCCTTATGACTTCAGAGTCACATACCGATGTAGTTATATTTTAAAAAATTTATTTCATTTAGTTATCACGGTACTATTAAACTTTATTAATGTATTACCGTAGTGATACCATAATCCGTCTATAGAAATTATTACTTAAAAAATTTTGCAATCAAAGTAAGGTACTGTAATCAATCATAGTTCTTTTCTCTGATAGACAAATAAAATTCGGACTATAAAGGGTTAACAGATGGGAAAAGTTTGAAAAAAATTAAAAAGAGAAACGAATTCTCGAAAACGACATTACTTCCGGGATAACCTAATATTAAAAAATAAATAAATAAAAAGTAAGTCTGTATGTTATTCACATTGCAAATAATAATCTGAATTGCTATCACTTTATTATACATTACTGGTATAATATGTTATTTAAGTCAGATATATAATTAATTCGTAACTACCAAATTTAGTTACGGTTTAATTATTCATAATCGTAGATTAAACAGTGCTTTTATTACAATAGTTAAATAGTTTGAAACAATATTATACGGTAACCAACGGTAACTATTAATATTTAATTATACAAAAACGTAGAAAATAAAAGGGTACGTTATTTAAACTGTATTCAATTTTGAATTACATCAGATGCGAAGTTATATCGGAATTTTATCTAATATTTACAATTCGAATTAAATTAAATTTATTCTATTTAAATAATTTCATTGCGTATGGAATTAATATTTGGGTAGGTCTGAGTACGTGGGAATAATTTCAGGATCAGAATGAAATCGATTTTTATGTAATAAATCGGGCGTTGTAAATTATAATCGGTTACAAACCGATGTCTGTAACTCGGAAATAAAATCAAATAAAAATAAACTTTCATACTGATTCTTTTCGTTATACGCTCAATTCACTTAAGTTATGTCCGTATTTTTTAAATACTTTTTTATATTTATTACCATTTACAATAATAAAGAACGATTCGATAGGGCACATAAAAGATAAATTACAGAAATAATTTTTTACTCCATTAAAATAGGTATGATTAAATTACCAGTCCAACTAAAAATTAGTATTTATGATTTATTAATCGTGTTATCGTATTTTAGCGAAAATTATTGTACCACCTGTTACTAATAAAATTTTCGTTTAGAAATTCAAATCGATCGTCAAAGATTGATCTTCGTGACTCGTTGGTCATAAATAGCCGAAATTATGATATTATCTGTAATTGAGATAAAATGTTAGTTTAGAAAATCAAATCGGTTGTGAAAAATTTATATTTATAACCCGTGTCGTGCCATCTGTAATTTAAATAACGTTTCTGTTTAAAAATTAAAATCAATTGTAAAAAGAACACGATTCTAAAAATTAAAACCAATTGTAAAAAGAACACGATTCTAAAAATTAAAATCAATTGTAAAAAGAACACGATTCTAAAAATTAAAATCAATTGTAAAAAGAACACGATTCTAAAAATTAAAATCAATTGTAAAAAGAACACGATTCTAAAAATTAAAATCAATTGTAAAAAGAACACGATTCTAAAAATTAAAATCAATTGTAAAAAGAACACGATTCTAAAAATTAAAATCAATTGTAAAAAGAACACGATTCTAAAAATTAAAATCAATTGTAAAAAGAACACGATTCTAAAAATTAAAATCAATTGTAAAAAGAACACGATTCTAAAAATTAAAATCAATTGTAAAAAGAACACGATTCTAAAAATTAAAATCAATTGTAAAAAGAACACGATTCTAAAAATTAAAATCAATTGTAAAAAGAACACGATTCTAAAAATTAAAATCAATTGTAAAAAGAACACGATTCTAAAAATTAAAATCAATTGTAAAAAGAACACGATTCTAAAAATTAAAATCAATTGTAAAAAGAACACGATTCTAAAAATTAAAATCAATTGTAAAAAGAACACGATTCTAAAAATTAAAATCAATTGTAAAAAGAACACGATTCTAAAAATTAAAATCAATTGTAAAAAGAACACGATTCTAAAAATTAAAATCAATTGTAAAAAGAACACGATTCTAAAAATTAAAATCAATTGTAAAAAGAACACGATTCTAAAAATTAAAATCAATTGTAAAAAGAACACGATTCTAAAAATTAAAATCAATTGTAAAAAGAACACGATTCTAAAAATTAAAATCAATTGTAAAAAGAACACGATTCTAAAAATTAAAATCAATTGTAAAAAGAACACGATTCTAAAAATTAAAATCAATTGTAAAAAGAACACGATTCTAAAAATTAAAATCAATTGTAAAAAGAACACGATTCTAAAAATTAAAATCAATTGTAAAAAGAACACGATTCTAAAAATTAAAATCAATTGTAAAAAGAACACGATTCTAAAAATTAAAATCAATTGTAAAAAGAACACGATTCTAAAAATTAAAATCAATTGTAAAAAGAACACGATTCTAAAAATTAAAATCAATTGTAAAAAGAACACGATTCTAAAAATTAAAATCAATTGTAAAAAGAACACGATTCTAAAAATTAAAATCAATTGTAAAAAGAACACGATTCTAAAAATTAAAATCAATTGTAAAAAGAACACGATTCTAAAAATTAAAATCAATTGTAAAAAGAACACGATTCTAAAAATTAAAATCAATTGTAAAAAGAACACGATTCTAAAAATTAAAATCAATTGTAAAAAGAACACGATTCTAAAAATTAAAATCAATTGTAAAAAGAACACGATTCTAAAAATTAAAATCAATTGTAAAAAGAACACGATTCTAAAAATTAAAATCAATTGTAAAAAGAACACGATTCTAAAAATTAAAATCAATTGTAAAAAGAACACGATTCTAAAAATTAAAATCAATTGTAAAAAGAACACGATTCTAAAAATTAAAATCAATTGTAAAAAGAACACGATTCTAAAAATTAAAATCAATTGTAAAAAGAACACGATTCTAAAAATTAAAATCAATTGTAAAAAGAACACGATTCTAAAAATTAAAATCAATTGTAAAAAGAACACGATTCTAAAAATTAAAATCAATTGTAAAAAGAACACGATTCTAAAAATTAAAATCAATTGTAAAAAGAACACGATTCTAAAAATTAAAATCAATTGTAAAAAGAACACGATTCTAAAAATTAAAATCAATTGTAAAAAGAACACGATTCTAAAAATTAAAATCAATTGTAAAAAGAACACGATTCTAAAAATTAAAATCAATTGTAAAAAGAACACGATTCTAAAAATTAAAATCAATTGTAAAAAGAACACGATTCTAAAAATTAAAATCAATTGTAAAAAGAACACGATTCTAAAAATTAAAATCAATTGTAAAAAGAACACGATTCTAAAAATTAAAATCAATTGTAAAAAGAACACGATTCTAAAAATTAAAATCAATTGTAAAAAGAACACGATTCTAAAAATTAAAATCAATTGTAAAAAGAACACGATTCTAAAAATTAAAATCAATTGTAAAAAGAACACGATTCTAAAAATTAAAATCAATTGTAAAAAGAACACGATTCTAAAAATTAAAATCAATTGTAAAAAGAACACGATTCTAAAAATTAAAATCAATTGTAAAAAGAACACGATTCTAAAAATTAAAATCAATTGTAAAAAGAACACGATTCTAAAAATTAAAATCAATTGTAAAAAGAACACGATTCTAAAAATTAAAATCAATTGTAAAAAGAACACGATTCTAAAAATTAAAATCAATTGTAAAAAGAACACGATTCTAAAAATTAAAATCAATTGTAAAAAGAACACGATTCTAAAAATTAAAATCAATTGTAAAAAGAACACGATTCTAAAAATTAAAATCAATTGTAAAAAGAACACGATTCTAAAAATTAAAATCAATTGTAAAAAGAACACGATTCTAAAAATTAAAATCAATTGTAAAAAGAACACGATTCTAAAAATTAAAATCAATTGTAAAAAGAACACGATTCTAAAAATTAAAATCAATTGTAAAAAGAACACGATTCTAAAAATTAAAATCAATTGTAAAAAGAACACGATTCTAAAAATTAAAATCAATTGTAAAAAGAACACGATTCTAAAAATTAAAATCAATTGTAAAAAGAACACGATTCTAAAAATTAAAATCAATTGTAAAAAGAACACGATTCTAAAAATTAAAATCAATTGTAAAAAGAACACGATTCTAAAAATTAAAATCAATTGTAAAAAGAACACGATTCTAAAAATTAAAATCAATTGTAAAAAGAACACGATTCTAAAAATTAAAATCAATTGTAAAAAGAACACGATTCTAAAAATTAAAATCAATTGTAAAAAGAACACGATTCTAAAAATTAAAATCAATTGTAAAAAGAACACGATTCTAAAAATTAAAATCAATTGTAAAAAGAACACGATTCTAAAAATTAAAATCAATTGTAAAAAGAACACGATTCTAAAAATTAAAATCAATTGTAAAAAGAACACGATTCTAAAAATTAAAATCAATTGTAAAAAGAACACGATTCTAAAAATTAAAATCAATTGTAAAAAGAACACGATTCTAAAAATTAAAATCAATTGTAAAAAGAACACGATTCTAAAAATTAAAATCAATTGTAAAAAGAACACGATTCTAAAAATTAAAATCAATTGTAAAAAGAACACGATTCTAAAAATTAAAACCAATTGTAAAAAGAACACGATTCTAAAAATTAAAATCAATTGTAAAAAGAACACGATTCTAAAAATTAAAATCAATTGTAAAAAGAACACGATTCTAAAAATTAAAATCAATTGTAAAAAGAACACGATTCTAAAAATTAAAATCAATTGTAAAAAGAACACGATTCTAAAAATTAAAATCAATTGTAAAAAGAACACGATTCTAAAAATTAAAATCAATTGTAAAAAGAACACGATTCTAAAAATTAAAATCAATTGTAAAAAGAACACGATTCTAAAAATTAAAATCAATTGTAAAAAGAACACGATTCTAAAAATTAAAATCAATTGTAAAAAGAACACGATTCTAAAAATTAAAATCAATTGTAAAAAGAACACGATTCTAAAAATTAAAATCAATTGTAAAAAGAACACGATTCTAAAAATTAAAATCAATTGTAAAAAGAACACGATTCTAAAAATTAAAATCAATTGTAAAAAGAACACGATTCTAAAAATTAAAATCAATTGTAAAAAGAACACGATTCTAAAAATTAAAATCAATTGTAAAAAGAACACGATTCTAAAAATTAAAATCAATTGTAAAAAGAACACGATTCTAAAAATTAAAATCAATTGTAAAAAGAACACGATTCTAAAAATTAAAATCAATTGTAAAAAGAACACGATTCTAAAAATTAAAATCAATTGTAAAAAGAACACGATTCTAAAAATTAAAATCAATTGTAAAAAGAACACGATTCTAAAAATTAAAATCAATTGTAAAAAGAACACGATTCTAAAAATTAAAATCAATTGTAAAAAGAACACGATTCTAAAAATTAAAATCAATTGTAAAAAGAACACGATTCTAAAAATTAAAATCAATTGTAAAAAGAACACGATTCTAAAAATTAAAATCAATTGTAAAAAGAACACGATTCTAAAAATTAAAATCAATTGTAAAAAGAACACGATTCTAAAAATTAAAATCAATTGTAAAAAGAACACGATTCTAAAAATTAAAATCAATTGTAAAAAGAACACGATTCTAAAAATTAAAATCAATTGTAAAAAGAACACGATTCTAAAAATTAAAATCAATTGTAAAAAGAACACGATTCTAAAAATTAAAATCAATTGTAAAAAGAACACGATTCTAAAAATTAAAATCAATTGTAAAAAGAACACGATTCTAAAAATTAAAATCAATTGTAAAAAGAACACGATTCTAAAAATTAAAATCAATTGTAAAAAGAACACGATTCTAAAAATTAAAATCAATTGTAAAAAGAACACGATTCTAAAAATTAAAATCAATTGTAAAAAGAACACGATTCTAAAAATTAAAATCAATTGTAAAAAGAACACGATTCTAAAAATTAAAATCAATTGTAAAAAGAACACGATTCTAAAAATTAAAATCAATTGTAAAAAGAACACGATTCTAAAAATTAAAATCAATTGTAAAAAGAACACGATTCTAAAAATTAAAATCAATTGTAAAAAGAACACGATTCTAAAAATTAAAATCAATTGTAAAAAGAACACGATTCTAAAAATTAAAATCAATTGTAAAAAGAACACGATTCTAAAAATTAAAATCAATTGTAAAAAGAACACGATTCTAAAAATTAAAATCAATTGTAAAAAGAACACGATTCTAAAAATTAAAATCAATTGTAAAAAGAACACGATTCTAAAAATTAAAATCAATTGTAAAAAGAACACGATTCTAAAAATTAAAATCAATTGTAAAAAGAACACGATTCTAAAAATTAAAATCAATTGTAAAAAGAACACGATTCTAAAAATTAAAATCAATTGTAAAAAGAACACGATTCTAAAAATTAAAATCAATTGTAAAAAGAACACGATTCTAAAAATTAAAATCAATTGTAAAAAGAACACGATTCTAAAAATTAAAATCAATTGTAAAAAGAACACGATTCTAAAAATTAAAATCAATTGTAAAAAGAACACGATTCTAAAAATTAAAATCAATTGTAAAAAGAACACGATTCTAAAAATTAAAATCAATTGTAAAAAGAACACGATTCTAAAAATTAAAATCAATTGTAAAAAGAACACGATTCTAAAAATTAAAATCAATTGTAAAAAGAACACGATTCTAAAAATTAAAATCAATTGTAAAAAGAACACGATTCTAAAAATTAAAATCAATTGTAAAAAGAACACGATTCTAAAAATTAAAATCAATTGTAAAAAGAACACGATTCTAAAAATTAAAATCAATTGTAAAAAGAACACGATTCTAAAAATTAAAATCAATTGTAAAAAGAACACGATTCTAAAAATTAAAATCAATTGTAAAAAGAACACGATTCTAAAAATTAAAATCAATTGTAAAAAGAACACGATTCTAAAAATTAAAATCAATTGTAAAAAGAACACGATTCTAAAAATTAAAATCAATTGTAAAAAGAACACGATTCTAAAAATTAAAATCAATTGTAAAAAGAACACGATTCTAAAAATTAAAATCAATTGTAAAAAGAACACGATTCTAAAAATTAAAATCAATTGTAAAAAGAACACGATTCTAAAAATTAAAATCAATTGTAAAAAGAACACGATTCTAAAAATTAAAATCAATTGTAAAAAGAACACGATTCTAAAAATTAAAATCAATTGTAAAAAGAACACGATTCTAAAAATTAAAATCAATTGTAAAAAGAACACGATTCTAAAAATTAAAATCAATTGTAAAAAGAACACGATTCTAAAAATTAAAATCAATTGTAAAAAGAACACGATTCTAA
>SMSQ01019811.1:4478-18549 GCA_019453375.1 Ctenoplectra terminalis | reverse complement strand
GTCCTCTGCGAACCGGCAAAGCTTCAAATTCTTTTCGATTTTCGGGTCACCGAGCGTCCCTTGTGAGAAGTTTTCTCATAGCACCGATAGATTTTTAAAAAGTACAAGAGAAACAATAAATAAATAAAACAAAGCCACAGGGAGAAACAGGAGAAGCGCACACAGAGGGAGGTGAATAATTAAATAAAGCATCGGTTTATTCGGTGGTTGCGGTTTTCGATAATAACACACCCCTTCCGGAACCCTCTCCGACCCCCGGATTAATTTATTTCCCGTTCTTCTTTGTTTCATTTAATCACATTTCGGCCTGTTTGATACGTGACCGGAGGAAAAACAGCATTTTCGAGCAGGCAAACCCGATAAATTGGATCTCGTCGATGATGGTGAACGCGTTGGATCAAATATTTATTACGCGTACGCGTTCACTATTTTCCCCTGTCCCGTTATCGTCGTTATTTAGGTTGCTCTCGTGTCCCGGTATATCGATTCCAACCTATCGAACCGGCGACGCGCAATTGCCGTGTATCGGTCAGCCCGAATTATCAATTTCGATCGGACAAGTGACGATCCAACGGTGCTAGGGTTGGAGTTCAGAGTTTGTTTCGGTGCTCGATTGGTGTTTTGTTTTCTTCCTGTTTTTCTTTTTTTTTCTTTTTTTTTTTTCGCTTTGGATTACCGAAGTGTGTACCGTAGAGCTGTTGATTTAGGACGAGGATGGCGGATAAGTGGCACGGGAGAAATTTCTGATCCGTAGCTTTGCACTGTTGGTATTATATGTAAGGTGGAATCAGGATTCGAGCGTTAATTAACCCTTTCCACTGGTGAACTTTTTTAACACTGGAACTACCGACGAATAAAGCATACTTTTTTCTACCGAAAAGATCATAATGAAAGGTGTATATAAAAATACGCGATGGGTGGGATACAAAGCTTTGTTTACATTTTTAACAGAACATCACGGAAAATTGCCTCTGAGATGGCGTAGTAAATTTATAAAATTGCTGTAATTAATTACGAATGGGTCATTTTGACCACTTTGGTAGTTCTAGTGTTAAGTTTCAAAGGACTGCTGTGGAAATTTAGTGTTCTTTCGGAAAGAGAAACAGAGAATTGTAAATGTTCACGATTTTCTATTTATTCGGTTAATTTAGTTTATTTTAAAACAAAAGTGTTTGAATTGACGAAGATACAGAACTTAATTTCAAATTTAATCTGTGAAGATAATTATGCACGTCGCCGTAGCGGCGCCAGTCGAATGTAAAAAATTACGAATAGGTCATTTTGACCACTATGGTNTTTTTTTTTTTTCGCTTTGGATTACCGAAGTGTGTACCGTAGAGCTGTTGATTTAGGACGAGGATGGCGGATAAGTGGCACGGGAGAAATTTCTGATCCGTAGCTTTGCACTGTTGGTATTATATGTAAGGTGGAATCAGGATTCGAGCGTTAATTAACCCTTTGCACTGGTGAACTTTTTTAACACTGGAACTACCGACGAATAAAGCATACTTTTTTCTACCGAAAAGATCATAATGAAAGGTGTATATAAAAATACGCGATGGGTGGGATACAAAGCTTTGTTTACATTTTTAACAGAACATCACGGAAAATTGCCTCTGAGATGGCGTAGTAAATTTATAAAATTGCTGTAATTAATTACGAATGGGTCATTTTGACCACTTTGGTAGTTCTAGTGTTAAGTTTCAAAGGACTGCTGTGGAAATTTAGTGTTCTTTCGGGAAGAGAAACAGAGAATTGTAAATGTTCACGATTTTCTATTTATTCGGTTAATTTAGTTTATTTTAAAACAAAAGTGTTTGAATTGACGAAGATACAGAACTTAATTTCAAATTTAATCTGCGAAGAAAATTATGCACGTCGCCGTAGCGGCGCCAGTCGAATGTAAGAAATTACGAATAGGTCAGTTTGACCACTATGGTAGTTAATCAATCGTAATTTTTTCTCCAATAAGCAGGCAAAATTCGGCCCACAGAGGGTTAACCCATTGCCGCAAATGACGGCTATAGCCGTCAAATTTTTATCGATATGTAGGCAAATGACGGTTATAGACGTCATGCAAAATTTAATTATTAAAAAATGTACAGCGTTTGTACACTTGTTCTTGGTTAAGTAATGCATCGAACAAAGAACGTATAGCATTTATAAAAACTGTGATAATTTTCACTTCCAAATATACAAGTTACACTCAATTTCATCTGGTAGACATAAACAATTGAAAAAAAAAAGTGTGTTTCTGAGCGCCACTTCGAAATAAAAAGTGTGCGGCAAAAATCATGCTATCCAGTGCTGTAGAAGTACAGCGTTGTACAAATTTCTTCGCTATTTTCTTATCGCGTCAGAACGAAACAGCGTTATAGGAGGGTTACCTGTACATTAATTCGTAACTTTTAAGTCACACAAAGCCATAGAAAAATTAATTTTCTATTCACGAAAAAATTACCGGTCGATATTTTTAACGGTGTGAGCAAAAATGTACATTAATTCGTATTTGTAACCTTCAAGTCGCACAAAGCCATAGAAATTATTAATTTCACATTTCACAGTTACTAATTAATTAACTGACCCACCAACACCTACTCAACAAAACAGACCCTCCAACGTGCGAACTATGCAAGGACCGTATTACAGTCGAACACCTCATCAACCACTGCAAAAAATACGACACAAACAGGCTACGATTCAAGATAAAACCATCCCTAAAGGACAACCTAAAAGACACCAACACCACGAACAACCTGCTACAGTACCTGAAAGAGACTAAATTATATCATAGACTGTAACTCCTCCTTTCTGAGTCGCTAATAACCCATAAGTGGTTGATGCGACGATAAACAACAAATTAAAAAAAAAAAAAAAAAAAAATTAATTACTAATTTCACACCGTTAAAAATATCGACCGGTAGTTTTTTTTGCGAATAAAATAAAGAAACAAAGTTTCGAATTGACGCGTATGCGCGTCGTACGCAGTCGACTGTTGAAGAACGCCGTGGGTGGAGGGGCGCAACGCTCTCCGATCGAAGTTCACGATCTTCTGTTCCGAAAGATTCGCGATAACAAATATAATGCGATTCGAGTATTTGCAATTCATTCCTCCTTTTCAGCGTACATAAATTGTTAGAGAAGTCGACGGAGATGGTAAAAAAAAAAAAAAAAAAGAGAAGTTTTATATCGGAAACGAAAATCCATGAAATCAATTTTAAGTTAGCATTGTTCGTATTGTGGTCGTGACTGGAAACGGTTATCGTCTGTGATGCAAATTTCGGATCGAGGAAAAAGTTTCCGTTGGCGAAGCGTGGCTCAGGAAGCACGTGCGACACTAGTTGCTTCTTCTGTGAGTCAAGGTCGCGTAACTTGCACGGTGTGATCATCGGGTCCTTTCTCTCTTCTCTGGTGCGGTTTCACTTGGTTTTCACTTGTGCTGTTTGGATTCTGTGAACGTTCGTGGATATATATATTTTTTTTATCGTTATTGTTGTTACGGGAGATATTTGAATGGTTGGAAGGTGGTTTCTGGAAGGATTTAGTGTAATGATAGTGATAGGAATAAAAAGTTTCTAAGTAGAAGAGAAAATTAAAAAGTTATTCTTCTTGAATATTTTTTTTTTTATTATTAGTAGTGTTACGGTAGATCTTCGAATAATATAAAATATATAGAAATTGGAAAATAGGAAAAATATAGATGTGGAAAATGTGGGAAGNGTTTCTAAGAGTAAAAGGAAATTAAACGATAATTAAACGATTATTATTATTGTTACGGTAGATCTTCGAATAATATAAAATATATAGAAATAGGAAAATAGGAAAAATATAGGTGTGGAAAATATAGATAATAGGAAAAATATAGATGTGGAAAATATAGAAATGGAAAATATAGAAATGGAAAATATAGATAATAGGAAAAATATAGATATGGAAAATATAGATAATAGGAAAAATATAGATATGNTTTTTTTTTTTATTATTAGTAGTGTTACGGTAGATCTTTGAATGCGTGGAAGATGGTTTCTCGAAGGATTTAGTGTAATGATAGTGATAGGAATGAAAAGTTTCTAAGAGTAAAAGGAAATTAAACGATAATTAAACGATTATTATTATTGTTACGGTAGATCTTCGAATAATATAAAATATATAGAAATTGGAAAATAGGAAAAATATAGATGTGGAAAATGTGGGAAGTAGGAAAAATATAGATGTGGAAAATATAGAAAATAGGAAAAATATAGATATGGAAAATATAGATGTGGAAAATATAGAAAATAGGAAAAATATAGATATGGAAAATATAGATAATAGGAAAAATATAGATGTGGAAAATATAGAAAATAGGAAAAATATAGATAATAGGAAAAATATAGATATGGAAAATATAGATAATAGGAAAAATATAGATGTGGAAAATATAGAAAATAGGAAAAATATAGATATGGAAAATATAGATAATAGGAAAAATATAGATATGGAAAATATAGATAATAGGAAAAATATAGATGTGGAAAATACAGAAAATAGGAAAAATATAGATATGGAAAATATAGAAAACAGAAAATATAGAAAATAGGAAAAATATAGATGTGAAAAATATAGAAAACAGAAAATCTAGAAAATCGGAAAAATATAGATATGGAAAATATAGAAAATAGGAAAAATATGGAAAACATGGAAAATATAAAAAATGTGAAAAATATAGAAAACATAGCAAGTATGGAATATGTGGAAGAAATGTGGAAACGTGGAAAAGTGGAAAATACAGAATAAAACACATTGAAAAAAAAATGAATATTACAGGAAAAACTTAGTGCAAAGAATTACATTGACAAGGTGTAAATTTTATGACCACTTGAGTGGTCGACACGGCGCCAGAGCAAGTGTGATTAGCGTTTAATTATAAAATTTCGTAAGATGTATATATTAAGAGGTTGAATTATGGTTTGAGGAAAGATTGAAAATTACTTTGAAGCAGAGTTCAGATCGCCTCTGTCTGAGAGATTTCTTGTACGAAATTGCGTGTTGAAAGTTCTGGCTGGGTGATTTATGTCGTTTTGACTTCTGCTCGATCTCGTCGACGTATAGTGAGTAGTTTTGAGGTTCGTATGTTGTAGAATGCTCGCTCGTCGCTTTATAATTTCGTCTTGGCGATGAAAAATATTCATAACTAAATATTCTTACAATAACTATCATAACATCTTCTGTAATTATTTAAGAAATTTCACCCTATTTATATTATTCCTGAAATTCTAAATTTATCACTCTACGCTAAATAT
The DNA here is from genome assembly GCA_019453375.1 of Ctenoplectra terminalis. Classification (NCBI taxonomy): domain Eukaryota; kingdom Metazoa; phylum Arthropoda; class Insecta; order Hymenoptera; family Apidae; genus Ctenoplectra; species Ctenoplectra terminalis. Next base: position 13,267 of record SMSQ01019811.1, on the reverse strand, counting down.
AAAATTTCCCAAAATAAAAAAACAAATTAATAGTCTGAATTTTGTTTTATATCTCGCAATTTTATATTTAAAAAAAAATCAATACAAAACAATTCACAAGAATCTAAATTTATTAGTTTACATTGCATAGGAAATTGTTAAAAATAAAAAAATTAATACATATTAATACAAAATTTAAATTTATTGCTTTACATATATAAAATTGTGTAAAATATAAAATAAATAAATATACAAAAAAAGGAACAAGTAGTTCGAATTTTATATTTAATATTGAAAAATAAATTTGGAATTTTAGGATTTCTTTTTTTTGGTATTAATTAGTTTAATAATTTCTCTTTAACAAGCTTTAGATAATTTTGAGTGCTCTATCATAATATAAAATTGTTTAAAATAAAAAATAATTAAATATACAAGAAAAGGAGTAATTAGTTTGATTTTTTTTTAATTTTGTGGAATTTTATATTAATATAGAAAAATAAATTTGGAATTTCATGATTTTATTCTTGGTATTAATTAGTTTAATAATTTCTTTTTAACAAGTTTTAAATAATTTTATATGGATGAAGATTTCTTTTCCTTGCATTAAATATTTTTTCAAATACCTACCATTTTTATTTTTTTTTTTTACTTTTTATTCAACTTTATTCACAATTCTCCACGTTTGTTATTTATAATATATAATTAATAAAGGAGAAAATAAAAAGAATAGTTGATTAGTAATCAATGGAATTAATGGAAACGAAAATAACCAGTCTCAAGGCCTCGTTCCTTGATTTTTCTTTTTTTTTTATGGGTAATTGATACGATATGGGTGGAACCGTAAGCTGGATGAAATCCAGATCATAAGACAAAGCGCTCTCTTTTTATCGTGGGCGGTGAATTATTGTGGTTCGATGGCTAAAAATATATTTGAATGGGGGACATGGGATAAAAAAAAATTCGAGAAAACTTTTGTTGATGTTTATCGTTGGTTGTTTCATAAGCGAGGGAAAAGTTGTGGGTGGATTGTTTTATGGGCTTTGATGGTTACGTGTTTTATTTTTGATTTGGAGGAGTAATATTGGAAAATGTAAGTTTCTGAAATGTAACGAAATATTTTAATTATTTATTCTGGTGGTCTCTTCAAATTACAATTTTTATCATTTTTGGATAAATGTTAATATAAAAGAGAATAATGTGAATATTTTACTGATTACTGAGATTAAAATTTTTTCTTTGAAGATTTTTGAAGTACCTTTTTCTTTTTAAATAAATTGATAATATAAATTGAACATTTAAAAAATCATTTAAATTATTTATTCTTGTGCTCTCTTCAAATTACAATTTTTATCATTTTTTAATAAATGTTAAAATAAAACAGAATAATTTGAATATTTTACTGATCACTGTGATTAAAATTTTTTCTTTTGAAGATTCTTGAACTAGCTTTTTTTTTTTAATAAAATAGTAAAATAAATTGAATATTTAAAACATATTTGAATAATTAAAAATCATTTAAATTATTTAGTCTGGTGTTCTCTTCAAAGTAAAGTATTTTACCATTTCTGAATAAATGTTAAAATAATAAACAAATAATGTGAATATTTTACTGATTACTGTAATTAAAATTTTCCTTTTGAACATTTTTGAAGTAGCTTTTTTTCTAAATAAACTGATAAATAAATTGGATATTTAAAAAATAAAAATCATTTAAATTATTTACTTTGGTGTTCTCTTCAAAGTACAATTTTTACCATTTCTGGATAAATATTAAAATAATACAAAATAATGAGAATATTGATACTTATTTCTGGAATTAAAATTTTTTATTCTGAAAATTCCTGAGATATCTATTTTTCAAAAATAAAATAGTGGAATAAATTCAATTCTTTTTCTTTGATGTACACTTTCACCTGTTATTGCTCATAGTTTTTCTTCTTTTAGAAATTCGAAAGTTTTAGTGGTTCGTATTTTATACGCTTGACGTAGGTATTATTGTGTACGATTTCCATTAACTGTATGCAAAATTCGAGTCAGATCTCGTAAGACAGCTTCTGTAACGAAGCTAGACAGGTAGCAATTGCCCTATCTAAACATTCCAGCGTTGTCAGTCTGTTGAATCCTTGTTATGCACTGGGTGACTCTAAAAATTCAATTGAAATGAAATGCTTCATATTTGATTTAATTTCAACAATATAATATATAATCTGAAAATTTATTACGGTATGATAAAATTTTGTTAATTAAATATTATAACTCGATTTCATTTCTTTTTATAATTATAATAGTGTTTAAATTTAAATGTTTCAATTTGTGATAAAAAAATTCTCAGTATAAAGAAAGAAATTTGTATAAAAAATTGGTACAATTAATTTTAAAACAGAGAAGCACGAATTGAAAAAAATTCTTATATACTTTTTTCTCTATAATAGTTACATTTATAGTAAGAAAATAAATTCTCAATGTAAGTAAAGAAATTTGTTTTAAAAATTGATACAATTAAATTTAAAAAAGAGGAACACGAATTAAAGAAAATTCTTACATGCTTTATTTTTATAATAGTTGCAGTTATGGTAAAAAAATTAAGTTCTCAGTATACAGAAAGAAATCTATATTAAAAATAAAAATTCTTATATATCTTTTTCCTACAATAGTTACACTTATGATAAAAAAATAAAATTCTCAATATAAGTAAAGAAATTTGTATTAAAAATTGATATAATCAAATGTAAAACACAAAAATACGAATTCAAAAAAATTCTTATATACTTTTTTCCTATAATAGTTACACTTATGGTAAAAAGAATAAAAATCGTAATATAAGAAAAAAATTTGTATTAAAAATTGATCCGATTAATTACAAATAAACATTCTTATATACCTTTTTTTATAATAGTTACACTTCACAGTAAAAAAAGCTTAAATTCTCAGTATAAACAATAAATTCCTCTGACTCACTATAAATAATAAAATTTCTATAAAAAATGACTATTATTAAATTCGAAGAAGATAAACACGAATTAAAAAAGATTCTTATATACCATTTTTTACAATAATTACACTTACACTAAAAAGAACTTAAATTCTCAGTATAAACAAAGAAACCTCTACAACAAAAACGTTACAACCAAACTAAAAGAAGAAACAATTTTTCAAATATTCTAATACACATTATTTATTTATTTTTTTTCCAATCAATAATCATACTCGGTTTTACATGTTCCTCTGTACCTGTTTCACTCGCACTAGTTACATAAGACCGCTTGGCGTGTTGTATGCAGATCAGCGTAGATAGCAACAGGCTTGGACTTTTATTATTATTTTTTTCTTTTTTTTCAAACGCAAGTGACTGTGCTCGTTCTCTGTAATAATAATGCGGCGTACAACTATGTAATTAACACGTTGCATCGTTTTTATGTTTGCGTGCATCTTCTCTCTTACTTTTGTTCCTCCTTCAACGCTGTGTTTCGCTTCCACCTATTGTTTCCATTAATCACGAGCTGCTTTGCGCGGTTCGACTATTAAGGGGCTATTAATTAGCGCCCATTAATTAAATCATAATTATCACGTTTTAAATAATTTTTCAATATTCTTCCCAGTGATTTATCCCAGGTTTCTCGAGAACGCTTTCTTCCACGTATTTATGAGACTTTTAAAAGTGATTAAAACAATTTTTATTAATATCAGCAGTTGGAGAATTACTCGGACGAGAAATTACCCGATTAAGCTTGAATAATAAAAATATTTGCCTAGAAAAATATGAGGTTGAGGCGGGAGACGACAAAACTCGTTTTCTAGGAATTATCGATGGGTTCTTTTGGCGTCAAAGTGATTTTTTCTAGAAATGGACCACGATAGAATAGAATTGTTTAGAATAGAATTTTTAATTTTTTTTCATTCTCGATTTATTCAGAAAGTATTTTTATTTTTTTTAAGCGAGTAAAGAAATTCATTTTTAAGAAGAAACTGAAAGTTTTGTTAAAAAATAACTCACAGCTCAAAAGTTATAGCTATTTTATGCAGAAGTAATTTTGCGCGCGAATTACAAAAAGTCGACTCCTATATGGTGAGAGTTTGACGAGAGAACAGCCGCTTGAGATGTGTTAAATTAAATTTCTTAGAATAAATATTAGGTTGTTCCAAAAGTAATGGATCCATAATATTTTATGTTTTATATATTATTATTTATTATATTATATTATTTTATTATTTTTTAGTTATTATTAAATATCTATTATTATTTATTATATCTTATTATTTCATTAGTTATTATTAAATATTTAATATTATTTATTGTATTATATTACTATATTATTTTATTATCTATTATTAAATATCTATCGTTATTTATTATATTATATTGCTATATTATTTTATTATTTATTATTAAATACCCATTATTATTTATTCCCTTGCATTCGACTGGGGCTTCGAATTATACCACGATCCATCTATAATAATTATCAGTTTAAAAAATTTCAAATCAAATTGAACAACTGTAATAAATCGCAATTTTTTCTCCGATAAACAGACAAAATTCGCGCTATAGAGGGTCAAGAAACAACGTAACACTTCCTTCTCTCGCTCCTATTAATTTTTTTTCACCCCGTAAATGTACAAAATTCTACATCCAAAAGGTATTAGGAACAAATCGAGACTTTCGATAAATTAAACAATAAATTTCTCCGCGGAAGACACAGCGCAGCTGCGAGGATTAATTCATTCTTCTAAAATGGCTGTCAGTCCTCGAGGCGTCGCTGGCTAGATAGGGGGCAGCACCGTCGGTGTCCCTCAAAATTGGAGGCTTAGAAGCCAGTTCACGTTCGCGAGGCGTGCCGGCTCTATTTTCTCGCCGATCGAACGTCCAATGGAGTGCTCGTAATTCACGTCGCGGAGAATTAATTAATTAAATCGGCCTGCTTGTGCCCTGGCTGATCGATACTGAAAATTATATGGCTCGATATGACCGGCTTCCACCCCTACCACGCCTGCCTAGTCACTTTCTCTAGGGACATCGTTGGGTTGTCCTGGTGCTAAGCTGGAATCATTCTTGTCTCGTTGTAGATGGGTCTGATTAGGTTAGTCGGTACGTTTACTGTGGGAGGTTTTATTTTTTGGAAGATCGTGGAAACAGTTTATATTATTGGAGAGATTGAGAGAATATTGGAGAAAGGAATGAAATGAAGGTTTAGGTATCTTTTAATGTGTCTGAAATGTGGTGTTTGGGATTAGGAGAAAAATGGAATTTTGTAATTTTTTTTTTGGTACTGTAATTAGGAGAAAAATTGAATTAACCTTCTATAATTGGAATTTAATTTATTATTAATAATTGGAATTTTATTTATTATTCATAATTGGAATTTTATTTATTATTAATAATTGGAATTTAATTTATTATTAATAATTGGAATTCAATTTATTATTAATAAATGGAATTTAATATATTATTTTATGCCTAAAATTTAGTGTTTCGAATTATGAAAAAAAAAAACTATAATTAAAGTTTTGTTTACTGATTGGAAAAAAAAGTACAATATTTACAGTTTCTAGCTTCGATTTGAAACTGTTTCCAATTAATAATCCCTCTAAATTAATACCCCGGTACAACGATAAAATTCAGTGACACAATGACAAATAAATAAATAAATTAAAAAAAAATTAACACATGGAAGACCCAGCATCTTCTTAAAAAATCTCATTACTCGAATAAAATTTTTAATGCATGCTTTCACGAAATATTTATACCTACAGTAAACAGGGATCTTAATTTCAATTATAAAACGAAGCGGTCATTTCTAATCCTTCCGCTACGGTGCTCCAAGGACTAAAAACGCTACTGCTATATAGATAAATAAAATTTTTGTCTCACAATTTAGATACATCGCGCAATGAATCATGTTATGACATATGTGAACGAAAATAAAAATAATTTTGTGCTACGGAAGATGTCCATGTACGGTTTTAGTAAAGGATTCTTTAACATTAAACCTACCAAAGCGGTCAAATGACCGTTTCGTAATTTCTTCTCCAAATTTTATAAATTATTAACGGTGCACTTCTGAATATTTTTGGGGGATTTTCCGTAAAATGNTTTTTGGGAGATTTTCCGTAAAATGTATGGTCAAAGATTTGTTTCTCTAGCATTTTGTATTTTTCTAAGCATCTAATATTGTAATTTCTTTGATACAAGCAGGTATAGTCTAATCGTCGGTAGGTTTAGTGTTAATTTCTGTGACCGTATAGACACGCCCTTCGTAGCGAAAGGGTTAAACGTAATTTCCCATTTGCAATCACTTTTTCGCTTTCGTGAATCTCGAAAGGAACCGAGATACGAGATACATCTCGTGATCGGTCCTCAGTGCGTTGAAAAAACGAATTAAAATTAGCGGAATTGGATATTTAATACAAGAAACAATTAGCTGGTGCGATTATTGCGACAAGGTTCTGTCACTTAAGCAGAAAATTACCAAGTCACAAGTGAAACGGGGGATAGAGAGTCGAATTAAGCGATGACTAAGGCAGAGAAGACGTCTTCCTTGCACAAAGGAACCTAACGCCGAGGCTTATTTAAATTTTATAGGACCCTCTGAGGCGTATCATCGCCGGGAGTCTTGCAATCGCATATCTAATTCTCGCGTTTCGTTACAGGCGACGCAGTCTTTATTTGCATAGATAATCAGTGACTCTTGCTTTTTGCCTTGCCAACCAATTCGCCTGGTCATTATTTTGAAAGAGACACGCGAATTTTTAAACGGAATTGTTAGATACCTCGGTTTCTTATTTTTCAATATTCAAGGTTTTTTTTTTTTTTTAATAAATACATTGTGGATTTTTATGCAAACTCATATTTTTGAAGATACATTCGTCCTTCGCTGGGACCTTGGTTTATATTTCTTGTTATTTTATATGTTATTTAATAGCTACAGATATTTAATGTTATCACACAGTGTCAGATGTGGAACTGTGAATTATTTACGCAATTTATATCCACTAATTCTATAATAATAACTTCCCAAGAAAGATTTTACATTTCGACTTTTGAAAATTCCACGAACGTGTTAAAATTACAGTCGAAGATGAAATTAACAGTAAAGCTACTAAAGTGATCAAATGACAAATTTTATAAATTATTAACGATGCACTTCTAAGTATTTCCTATGATTTTCTCCAAATTTTGGGTCGAAGACTTGGTTCTGCTTCTATTATTATAATTTCTTTGATACACATAGCAGCTTTAGTCTTAAACTTTATTGCGAATAATTTAAATTCGTTCGATTTTGTCTCCAACGATAGTAACATGATTTACAAAAAATAATTCAACAATTTAAGATCGAATCTTTTACTGAAAACGAAAGTTCTTCAAATACTCGATAAGCGTTGAGAATTTGGCACCGTCGAGGAACATTTAGCGGACAGGAGACTCGCTGCCGCGAACCGTTCGCATCTCGCCGACGTCGACGAGCGTAGAAAAAGACGGTTCGACGAAGAAGAAAGAGGGACCGAGAGTCGAGGCGGTCGCAAAGATTAAACGCTTACGCATCGGCGAGGCGATACCGATGCATCGAACAAACTTTTTTATTTTTTATTTTTTTTTAATCAAAATTTCACCGACGCACCGGTGAAATCTTGCCGATTAAAATGAGACCGAACGCGATATTGTTGCGACGATCGGTTACGATGATCGGGCTTGTAAACGTTCCTCTTTCCTCGCTGTTTCTTTCCACGCGTTCGCGGAAAGTAAATTATTTCAAGATCATTCGGATTGATTAAAAATATCCTAACAGTTTCATGCTTAGCGCGTAGATTCTTTCGAGCGTATAGCGAGTCTTTACCGTACCAATTTTCAGGAAGGCACAATGCGTCAGCCAGTCTCATTAACAGCCACTATTAACGAAGTCTGATGCGGTTCCCGCTGGTTGGACGATTAAAACCGGTTCCTCGGTGAATAAATTTCACGTAACCAAATTTTCATCGACGTTGAACCGAGCCGAACGACACGGTTGAACGTGGAAAGGGAGAACGATCGATGGAAAGGAACTTTCGATAATCCGATCACGCCTCTCCGTTAATTAGATCAGGATCCTCGTGATTGTTGTTGTTGTTGACCGTGTCATGCATCGTAGACGAAGCTTTTGGGTGTTTGTATTCACGTTGCAAGGATTTTAGTTCGACTCACAGGGTGTAACGAAAGATCGTGGACGAGATATTTTTGTAAAAATGATTTCTTTTTTGCGAGAAATTTATAAATTTGGTTTAAGTTTCACTGGATTTTTGTGAGAATTTAAAATGTTGTTTTGGTGAGAGAAAAATGTAAATATTTAGGGTTTTTTATTTAGATTGTTGATTTGCTTCGTTTTGGAATAAGTAAAAGATTTTGAACGACGAAAATTTAACTTGAAACATTAAAAAATTGAAATTTAACTTTGAGAAACGATAAGTATTGAAAGTTAACTTTGAGAAACGATAAAAATTGAAAAATAAATTTATTCTAGAATCTTTTATTCTAAAAAATAATTTTATTCTAAAATCTGCTATTCTAAAAAATAATTTTATTTTAAAATCTTCTATTCTAAAAAACAATTTTATTCTAAAATCTCCTATTCAAAAAAGTAATTCTATTCTAAAATCATCTATTCTAAAAAATAATTTTATTCTCAAATCTTCTATTCTAAAATTTTCTATTCTAAAGAATAATTTTATTCTAAAATCTTCTATTCCTAAAAATAATTTTATTCTTAACTCTTCTATTCTAAAATCTTCTATTCTAAAAAATAATTCTATTCTAAAATCTTCTATTCCAAAAAATAATT